>CM029013.1:109649902-109819012 GCA_016801055.1 Panax notoginseng | reverse complement strand
GGTGGAAACGATAAAGCGTACTCAACCTGCCGCACTGAAGAATGTCTTGGGAGAAGTTCCAAGAGCTTTTTAACGACAAATACTTTCCTGAGAGTATTCGTCACATGAAGGAGGTGAGTTCATCAAATTGGAGCAGATAATATGACTGTGTCGCAGTACGAGGCAAAATTTGCGGAGTTATCCCGATTTGCGTCCCACCTGGTGGATAATGAAGAAAGAATGACGCGATGTTTTTAAGAGGTTTGAAGCCGGAGATACGTCAACATCTTGTTTCTCATAAACTGTGTTTGTATTCAGATGTTGTAAATAGGGCTCAGTTGGTGGAGCGCGATAACGAGACAACGCAACCAAAAGAGAGCAGCCGGCAAAATGATAATACCAGTGAAAGCAGTCATCGAAGCGGTGACAACAAGCGTGGAGGGAATCAACAGCCAGAAATGGTAACCACTTCGGTGGTAATCAGGGCCAAAACAATAAGAATGGGCATTTCAAGAAGAGAGATTCAACAATGATGGAAAGACGTCAGCACCAGCACCTGTCGTTAAGGAAGGAGAACGACCACCTATCATATGTTTCAAATGCGGAGGGGAGGGGCACATCAGTCCAAACTGCGCGATGCCGTCCAAAGCATGTTATAATTGTGGAAGAGAAGGTCATTTAGCCCGATTTTGTCGTTTACCGAAGACAAATTCAGCTAGGATGGAGGCACCAAAGGCCGTCCCAGAAAAGTCAAAACCGGTTGTGCAAGGGAGAGCGTTTGTTGTGAACTCCCAAGAGCAAGGAACCCGAATGAGGTCATCACGGGTAAGCTTATCATAAACTCTAACGAAGTCTATACTTTATTTGATACCGGTTCTACCCATTCTTTTATTTCTCCTACTTGCGCTCATCGATTAAATTTGATTCCGGAGAAATTAGACTTTGACTTAGCTGTTGAAACTCCATTGGGAGAAACCTTCATTACATCCACGGTTTATAAGTCTTGTTTGGTTCAAGTTGGTACCCACACATTACCTGTCGATCTTATTTCATTAAAATACTTGCATTTGACGTGATTCTAGGGATTGATTGGTTAACTACTCATCATGCAAAAATTGATTATTTTCGTAAGGTTGTTAGCTTTCATATTCCTAATCGACCTATTATGCGAATTCAAGCAACCAAACCATTAAAATCAATCGCTGTCATCTCAAGCCATAAAGCTATTCGTTTATTGAAAAACGGATGTCAAGCTTTCTTAGCTCATGTCACAGATCTAAACAAAAATACGTCAGCTTTGAATGATATTTCTGTTGTTAATAATATTCCTGACGTATTTCCCGAAGAACTTCCTGGCCTACCCCCAGAGCGTGAAATTGAATTTTGTATCGACCTTGACCGGTACAAAACCATTTCCAAAGCTCATATCGAATGGCTCCTATTGACTTCAGGTGTTTAAAGACCCAACTGCAAGAGGAATTGTTAGACATTGGTTTTATTCGTCCTAGTACTTCTCCTTGGGGTGATCTGTTGTTTGTCGTGAAGAAGAAAGATGGGAGTATGCGGACTTTGTATTGATTATCGGGAGTTGAATCATGTCACCATCAAAAATAGGTACCCATTGCCACGTATTGATGAACTTGTTTGACCAGTTGCAAGGAGCACAATTCTTTTCAAAGATCGATCTTCGTTCTGGATATCATCAGCTGAAGGTTAGAACTGAGGATATTCAAAGATGCCTTCAGAACTCGGTATGGGCATTATGAATTCTTAGTTATGTCTTTTGGATTGGACTAATGCTCCTGCTGCCTTCATGGATATGATGAACAGGGTTATTTAAGGATATTTGGATCACTTTGTGGTCGTCTTTATCGATGACATCCTTGTTTATTCCAAAAGCCGTGAAGATCATGAGCAACACTTGAGGCTGGTACTCCAAAAGCTTCGTGAATACAAACTTTATGCCAAGTTAAAGAAATGCGAGTTCTGGCTGGAAGAGGTAGCATTCCTTGGGCACGTAGTATCAAGTCGTGGAATATCGGTTGACCCGACAAAGATTGAAGTATTCAAAGCTGGGAGCAACCTAAAATCAGTGACCGAGGTACGTAGCTTTCTTGGTTTAGCTGGTTATTATCGGAGATTCGTGGAAGGATTTTCTCGAATCGCTACTCCATTAACTCAGCTGACTCAGAAAGATACAAAGTTCGGTTGGAGCGAAAAATGTGAGCAGAGTTTTCAAGAACTCAAGAGGAGACTCATTTCAGCACCTGTTCTAACAATACCATCTGGCTCGGAGGGATTTGTCATCTACAGTGATGCTTCGAGCAAAGGGTTGGGATGCGTTCTCATGCAACATGGAAAAGTCATAGCCTGTGCATCAAGACAACTCAAGGAATATGAGAGGAATTATCCTACTCATGATCTAGAGTTGGCAGCTGTTGTCTTTGCACTTAAAATTTGGAGGCATTACTTGTATGGGGAAAAGGTGGAGATCTTTACGGATCATAAAAGCCTCAAATATTTCTTCACTCAAAAGGAACTCAACATGCGACAACGACGTTGGCTTGAACTGTTGAAAGATTATGATCATACCATTCAATACCATCCTGGAAAAGCAAACGTGGTAGCTGACGCATTGAGTAGAAGATCATATGCAAGTACGAGTGCAATATTGTTAACACAAAGGCCCATTTTGTGTGACTTACAAAGGATGAAGATAGAGTTAAAGACTCAAGGGACCCATGTGATGATGGCGAATATACGAGTAGAACCAACTTTAATCGATAAAGTTAAAGCTGCTCAAGCTACAGACTGGAGAGACTGATGCGTATGAGGAAGAAAGTGCAAGAAGGTTCTATGCCGGAAGCAAGAATCGATGAAGAAGGAATACTTCGAGTCAACTCCAGACTTTGTGTTCCTAACAACCCTGATTTAAAGTATGAAATCATGATGGAGGCGTACAACACACCGTTTGCAATCCATCCTGGAAGTACCAAAATGTATCATGATCTTCGTCATACATTTTGCTGGAGCAATATGAAGAGAGAGATAGCGTTATTTATCTCAAGATGTCTAACTTGTCAACGAGTCAAAGCGGAGCATCAAGTACCAAAAGGTCCATTGCAACCACTTGAAATTCCAGAATGGAAGTGGGAGCACATTACCATGGATTTCGTTACCGGTCTTCCTAAGGTTTCTCAAGGTATAGATGCGATTTGGGCCATTGTTGATAGATTGACCAAGTCTGCTCATTTCTTACCGATACGAGAAACTTATACACTTGAACGTCTTGCTCGTATGTACATAAACGAGATTGTAAGACTGCATGGTATGCCAGTATCCATAGTTTCTGATCGAGACCCAAGATTCACTTCACGATTTTGGGTTAGTTTACAAAAAGCTATGGGCACGGAGTTACGATTTAGTTCAGCATATCATCCTCAGACGGACAGATAATCAGAGAGGACTATTCAAACTCTTGAAGATCTATTAAGACTCTGTGTCTTTGACTTCAAGGGAAGTTGGGACAAGTTCTTACCATTGGTAGAGTTTTCCTACAACAACAATTATCAAGCAAGTATTGACATGGCTCCATTCGAAGCATTGTATGGAAGAAAATGTCGTTCTCCAGTATGCTGGGATGAGGTGGGTGAAGCAACGTTGTTGGGACCGGAGTTGGTACGTATGACTACAGAAAAGATTCAAACGATCCGACAACGTATAAAAACCTCACAAGATCGACAAAAGAGTTATGCTGATCTTCATCGAAAGGATGTGGAATTTGATGTAGGAGATCATGTGTTCTTACGTGTTGCTCCATGGAAAGGAGTTACGAGATTTGGAAAGAGAGGAAAGCTCAATCCTCAATTCATTGGTCCATTTTTAATCCTCGATCGAGTAGGAACTGTGGCTTATAGACTCGCTTTACCGCCAGTATGTCTCGTGTTTAACGTTTTTCACATATCCATGTTACGCAAATATGTGGAAGACCCGAACCACATTATTGAGTTAGAACCGGACGAAATAGCGGAAGATTTGACGTATGAAGAAGTTCTTGTTCAAATCTTGGATAAGAAGGAACATATTCTACGCTCCAGGTTATACCTCAAGTCAAAGTTTTGTGGAGAAACCACGATGTTGAGGAAATGATTTGGGAGTTAGAATCTGAAATGAAATCAAGGTATCCTTACCTCTTCGACATACCAGGTGCGTACCCTAATTTCGAGGGCGAAATTTCATAAGAAGGGGAGGTTGTAGACCCCAACTTTTATAAATAAAGATGAATTTTCTATAAATATCATTTTTAAATATATGGAGTTAATTTGATATAATGTTATAGTTGTGGGTAATATTTATAAATTTTGTAAAGTACGCAAGTTGTTATATAATATTCGATTGGTCGGAGAATATTCGTTTTAACAGGGAATATCATACAACGACACAATCATTGGTGGACCCCACAACGGAATTATTGTCGGATTGAGAAAACGACAAAAATATTTTATTAAAAATAAACAGCGGAAATTTTACCATTGTTACTGTTGAACTACTCGGTAGTAAAAGTACAGTATACGTGTGGTTGCATAGTAGCACACGGTATTGATTATTAATGCTTATGTGAGAAGTCACTCAGTTTGATTCAATTATTGTCAGTTAATAATAGAATTATTTAGCGATAATGACGTTTTGTTTTATTCGTATTATTAACGTAATAAAACAGAAACATCTTTTTACATAAAAAACAGAATACTTTATTAAAGTTATTCTATAAATAGAATATATTATATGGACCGTCAGATTAAAGTAATCAATCTGGACCGTTCATGGATTAGTTACTATGCATTCTATTTTTCTATAAATAGCAGCTCATTCCTTCATTATTTCTTACGAATTCACTGAACTCTAGAGAGAGAAACTATAGAGAGAACTATAGAGAGAGAGAAGAAGAGTATTCTGCTACTTAACTACTTCCTTATTTCAGCTCGTCTTTAAACGGTAGGGGTGTTATTCTTTCTTATTCATGAAGAGAACTGTTGTTATTTCATTTCTTATTATTCTGTTGGAATAACCTGTATACGCGGTCTACCCTATACTTGGTGACATTCTTCTATTATTCTGTTAGAACATCCTGTCTGTATGTTTTACACCAGACCTGGTTCCGTTTTTATTATTATTCTGTTGGAACATCCTGTCTGTGTGTTTTATACCGGACCTGGTTCCGTCTTGTTATTATTCTGTTGGAATATCCTGTCTGTGTGTTTTACACCGGACCTGGTTCCATTATTTATTATTCTATCGGAATATCCTATCTGTGCGTTTACGTCGGACCTGGTTCCAATATTTATTATTCTGTTAGAATAACCTGTCTGTGCGGTCTATCGCATACATGGTGATTTCTTTTGTTATTCCATTCTTTATTATACTCAGTTGGTTAAGTTTTGACTTCTATACTCCATAAAATTTGTGGAATATCCTTGATATTTGCGCTTCATCTAGTATCTATTCATAAAAATATTCTCCTGATCAGTCTTGAAGTTTACTCCACAAAACAGTATCATGTTGATAATTTAGACGTTATTAATTCCTGGATAAATTAATTCTTGAACTTGTTTTATTGAATTCTTATATCATTGTCATCATCCTCATGTTTATATTCTGTTGAAAGTCATCTGTGGCCTGTAGTGCATAGATGGACTTGGTATGATTATGACCAGGGATTATTCGGTGTAATCATGACCGTAATGTTACAAATGATGTGGTAAAAGTCCTCATTGGCCCGTAGTGCATTGATGGACAGTTGTTGGCATGATCATGACCATTAATGAATATACGAATATCCTTGGCCGTAGTGCAGGGGTGATTCGATGATGTGAATTATTTTATTAAGCTGAGTCTCAGCGATCACAGTGTTGGAAAATCTTTTAAATCATAAAAGATAGTAGAGTTTATTTTCTACTTGACTCTCTTAATGGATTGCTTGTTCCGCTACAGTTAAACTTGATGTCTATTATATTTTATCAGTTTAACATTGTTGAAGGCTAATGATAATTTATTCTGCATTATCTTAGTCGTAATATTTCTTACTGGGCTAGTTGAGCTCACCCTTTCTTTCACTGTTCTCTTCAAGAAATGAGAACGTAGCTGGGGCAAGTCGGGGAACGCAGTGATGGTCCGAATGATAGTATTAGTTAGTAGTCCTCACTATTCTATGTAATGGTGTGTTAATAATGTAATGAGGACTCCTTTTGAGTATGAATACTCTCTAGAATATAATATTTGTATTCAAACTCACAATTTATATTTTGTTGTATTGTACACGACAGTTGTATTATTAAGTTGTATTTGTATTCTGTACTATGTATCTGACGACCCAAGATGGGTGATGTATACCTAATTTTTGGGGGCATCACAATAGTAGCAGGTAAAGCCATCAGGTTGCAGGTTAAGTCTGCTTCGGCGTGCTAACAATTTTCTATAAATAGAGGGCTAAGTTAGAATTGAAAATCACACCAGAATTCATAAGTTTTCTCTCTTTCTTTCTCTAGATTATTGAGTGTATTTTGTGAGTATTTAGATACTTTGAAAGTTGCTATTTAGCACAAGTTTCATTCAGTCTCATATCCGATATTCAGTCAGAAGTACGGTTATTTTGAGGTAAGGGATATTATTTTCTTCTTAAATGATATTTTCTTCAATATCATTATACCGAAATATTGATATTAACTTTTTATCAAATTTAGAACTTTTTGTGTCGGGGTTACTATTCACGTATACGTTACTATTCACGTATACGACACTATTCACGAATACGGCACTATTCACCAAAAAATAAAATTTTTTCTTTTTGTCCAAGATATCTATTATGGTTACTATCTTTGATTGTATCCATGTTTTGATCTTTATTTTTGAATTTTTCTTCACAATTGATTATGATGAAGTATTATTAATCTTGGATAAACTGTTATACGAATCCCTACTATTTGTCCTTCTGTCTCACTGGATTCGTTTTTTTAAAGATATTTTTCATCATCCTCAGTCTTAAATGATGATATTACTGAATTTCTTTGGCCTGTAGTGCAAAGATGTATGATTACCTGATGAATATCTTTGGCCTGTAGTGCAAAGATGTTCAGGTGTTGAGATGAACATGACTGACTGGTGATACAAATGAATATATTTGGCCTGTAGTGTAAAGATGAATATTTGGTTAAAGATGATTATTAATTGATGTTACAGGGATAAAATATTGATGATGGACTTTTAAATCTTAGAAGATAGTAGAATTCTTTCTCTACTTGACTCTTTTAATGGTTTGATGTTTCCGCTGCAGTTGTTGATCTAAAACTTGTTGTCGATTATATTCTATCATATTTTTCCCTATTGAATACTAATGATAATTTGTTGTATATTATCTTAGTCATAATATTCTTTACTGGGCTAGTTGAGCTCACCCTTTTTCCTTTGTGTTCTATTTTTCTTCTCAAGAGGTGAGAACATAGCAGGATCTAGTCGGGGTATGGAGTGATGGTTCTAGAAAGATGTTTTAGCAGTCCTCACTATTTTTGTAAAATAGTATTTGAATAATTGTAATGAGGACTTATTTGAGTGTGGATATTGTCTAGAAGATAATATTTGTATTTAAACTTACAGTATTGGGTTGTTATATTTTACACAACAATTGTATTAATGAAGTAGTATTTGTTTCTGTACCAAGTTTTTGGCGACTCATAATGGGTGATGTATACCTATTTTGGGGGCGTCACATCAGATGTATGCTTCTCTTCTTCTTTTTCTGGCTCCCCCTCAGACTCTGCATACACAGGCTCATCATCCTTTGGTTGGTGGCTCCCCCTCAGATGATGACTCAGTTTCTTCTTCTGCTATCTTCTTCTTGGTCTTCTTATCTTTACTCCTTCTACTCTTCCTTGAATGCCTCTTACTCTTCCTCTTTCTAGGCCTCTTTTTCTCCCTCTTTTTGTCATTAATCATTTGAGAAAGCTGCTCTATGTTGGACATCAGTTGCTTCATTAGGTAAGATGAGTTCCAACCTCAATCTTGAGGTCTTGTTGGCTCAGCTCAAGTTGGAGAGGGAAAGACTGGTTCATGTTGTCAATCTTGTCAGAGAGGACTTGGATTTGTTCTTCATTGGCCTTCTGTGCTCGTAGAGCTTCTGCCTTCTGATCATTTATGGCCTTCAGATAGATGTGATCTTTCTCTTTGATTTTAAGAGATACATCAGCCATAGTTGCTTGGAGTCTGTCTTGAACTGAGTTATCTCCTGCTGTTGTCAATATCTTTGACTCTTCGTTGATTAGAGATATCTTCTCAACCAGCTCATTAGAATTATTCAACAGCTCCTGCTCCATAGGAATTTGGTCATCTGGTTGGGCAGCCTCTTGTTGAACACCAGATTGAACTCTTCGATTTTCATCCTTGGACAGATTTTCGAAAGCATTAAGAATCTAAAAAATCGTTGAGTACCACTCGCTATTGGTGGATGAAGGAGTGTCAGATAGTTGTGCTTGGGCATATGGAGGCTTCTCATTTTGGACTAGATCAATATCAGTGGTAGAGTGAACAGACTCTACGATCATCTCCTTGGCCATAATCCTTCTGTCATCCGAGTCCACTCTACGATCATAAGGAATGTAGTGATTTTCAGCATGTCGATAGACTTTGAAGTGGGGCTGGTCTTTGATCATTTTGGTTGCAAACTTCTTCACCCTTGGGAAGTTCTGAGCCACCAGCTCTAGGCTTGGAAACTGAGATTAGCACCAGCTGAAGTAACTTCCATCTTTTTCAGTATGTGCCTTTAACCAAGGCATCCATTGAAAAAACCATCTCACCAATAGATCATCAGGAATATAAAGGATAGTAGTGCAGTCCATCTCCATGTTGTTCCAATTTTTAAACACTTCAAATGCAGTCATCCTCACAACCTTGAGCTGTTCATTTCTATAGTTTACCCATCTTTCTGGAGGTACTTCTGGTGGTTCATCAGAGACTTCCACCACTATTCTCATGGTGATTTTTGCTAGAGAGAGGACATGATAGTATTCTGGTTCCTCTGATTCCTGAGTTGTAAAGTAGGAATCCTTCTCCATTTCTTCTCTTTCTGAGCTTGTATCATGCTGGCTTCTTCCATCTGATTCATCAGAGAATTCTTCAGGCTGAGTTTCATCATTAGTGCTTCCTTCAGCATCTTTTCCCTCGGATTCAGCTTCATCATCACTCACTTCAATAATTGCAGTGGAGGATTCACCTTGCTTCTTTGGAACAAATTTAGCAAGTAGTCTGTAGCTCTTTCTTCTCCTTGGAGGTTCAGCTATGGGAGAGACAGATTTTTCTTCTTCTTCAAACTTTGAGGCCTTTGAATCATTAGACAAACTTTCTTGATGTTCAACATTGGCAGGGGCAGGTCCTTCTTCTTCGAACTCAACATCATTTGACCCATCATGTGGGTTAGTTGGAGCATGTGCATTTGGAGATGCAGTTGGGTCATCTTGTAGCTTTTCTTCATCATCAGAGTGAATGCTCTGAGAGTTAGACACAGGGCTTGTGCATTCTTCTTCTTCAGCAGGGTTTACATTTTCTTTCATGAATCCAGCTTCAACTTCATCGTTGGATTTGTTCTTTGGGGACTCAGTCTTGAAACTTTCAGTTTCCTTCTCATCTTCTGACTCTACGTCCACTTCTTTATCAGATGTACTTCCTTGAGGAACTGGGGCTGGCCTGTTTACCACCTTAGCTTTCTTTCTGGATAGCCCTTGAAGTAGTCTGTTACTTCTCCTCTTTGTGGTCTCTGTAGTTGAGACCTTTACACCTTCATTCTTGTCTTCAGTGGAGAGACTTCTTGGTAGGGTCTCAATTTTCTTCACACCCTTGAGTTTCTTCCTTGTTGGCGTGGTTGTTACTGGTACAGAGTCACCAGATTCAGAGCTTTCCACTTCTTTCGCCTTCCTCTTCTTTACAGAGACTTTGCTGCTGCTCCCAGTAGTTATCAGCCTCTTATTTTCCTTGGGATTTTTCTTCCATATTATGAACAGCTGTGGGGACATCACTTTGTGAACATTTAGAGATTCTCCCTCATCATCCTTGATCTTGCCTCCCAGTTTCTTCTTTAGCACAATACTCAACAGTCTTCCATGAAAAACCTTGGTAAGGGGTTTATCTGTAGACTTCTTCAACTCAGCCTTTTCCACCTATTTGGAGATTTGATCGAACAAGATAAGTCCAAAGTTTACTCCCCTCTTCAGAACTATTGTAGACATAATCTTCAGTTGTTGATCAAGCACAGTGTCATGTGCAGTATCCTTGCATAGTATACATTTGGCCACTATCTCAGCAAGGAACTCAAATTCCTCAGGAAACTCCTTTTTTTCATGTCCTTCAGACTAGGGTTCCATTGGTACCCCAAAATCTCCTTCGCTTGTTCAGTGTTGATCTCATCAAGGCTTTTCAGTCCTAGGTCAGGAAAGCCTAAGCATTGATTGATATCCGACAATTTTAGTTTTAGCGACTGACCTTTGACCTTTGTAGAAACAAATTAGAAGTCTCAGGATTCGGCACCCCCCGCCCCGGCGGGGGTGATTGCATAGGAAACGCCCACCCCGGCGGGGGTATAAGGCTAAATAAGGGCCGCTGTAACGCCCCCATATCTATACTCCCATGGTATCTGATATGGTGCTTACAACAAATCAATATAATACATTTAAATCTATACACCCATGGTATCTGATTATAAGCTTATATTAAATTAAGGGACTAACAGATATAATTCTCGTAGATCCAAGATTCACAGTATCCCATAACAGATGACAATTCTCAAGAGAACTATTACTATGTTTGGATACCCTCACTTGGATATATGAACTGTATCTGTGAATAAAATCTATCTATCTGAAATCCAGAATATCAGTAATAACATGAACAGTCCATATACTAATATCCTCACCCAGATGTATAGTCTATGCCATGTGAATTTATATTATAGTATCGATAGTAACTATTTATCCGAAATCCAGAATATCAGTAGTAACATGAACATTCCATATTACTAATATCCTCACTCAGATGAATAGTTCCGAAGGATCTCAACTAGATTCCAAGAATTCTAAATTTACATCTATATATGTAAGAAAACACGGTTGCGAAAGTAAAAGCTGTTATATATATATATATATATATATATATATATATATATATATATATATATATATATATATATATATATCATATTATTAAGATTTGATTACATGATTCTCATAACGAGTTTCTTATTACATAGTATTCAACTCGACATGAATATAACCTAATCTAAGCAGGGACACTTCCCTTTATCTACTCCAGATGTTCCAGGATTACCTTCTAAAATTGCAAAGGGAATAATTTGCAAGGGTGAGCTATGACATGCTCAGCAAGTTTTGTATTTATAACAATATATGATTTAAAGAAATACAACAATTCAATTTTTGACTGATAGTTGTTACCATTTCAATATGGATTTTTATTTCTGTCAGTCACACAGACTTAGAAATTTTGTTTAGATATGAGATAGGGGATCAGCCTATTCAATATCTTACGAGTATGCATCTCATCCTACCAGTGCTCAAATGCACCCAAATTAGTGTCAATATATTATCGACCGAATGATCCCATATGGGATACCCAACTTCAGAATAGGATGTCTTACCAAACAATTTGGTTTGACACAACAATTTAAGCTTAACAATCAATATGAATAAACAGTTCATTTCATAGTTATGCTGAAGCTGTAGCAATAACCTTACAATAAATGGTAATTCAAATGTAGGTGTAATATATTATATCAACAGCATATCAAGATAAAATCTTGTTCAATGAATAAATAGGGTTTAAGAAATATACATAAGTAAGTTAAGGTTTAAGAAGAACTTGCCTGAGCGTAGATCAGTCAAGTTATGCTACTCAATTCGTTTAATAAATGCCTACGATGTTCATATATATAAATCTAACATGTTAGTATTGATAACAATACTCAAATATAACATATATATATAAATCGGGTTAGATTCGATAAGGTTTCGGTGTTCAAAGTCTTTACCGAATATTAAATAAGTTGATATATGGACTAAATTTTATTTATTATATTTTTAGATAATTTATATATCTAATATAATAATTTTTAGAAGTTTTAAAATATTTTTAAAATATTTATTTATCCTTTAAATGATTTTTAAATCATTTATTTCTATTTAAAGGTAATTAATATTTACTTAAAATTTTACAAAAACATTGTTTATTATTTTTAAATAATTTATAACCATTTATTATGATTTTTATATCATTAATATTATTTTTTCAATAATTATTTAGTATTTATAAATAATTATTCTAATTACTTTATTATTAAGTTAATTATTAATAATATCTAAATAAAATAAAATATTTATTGAATTTATATAAAAATATCAGAAATTAATTATAATGATTTAATATAATTTTTAAAACTGTTTTTGTATTTATTTATAATTATTTATTAATTATTTCTAATTTTTATAATTTAATTTTTAGAAAAATCAATTTCTGTCCGTCGCTAAAGCCCTTCAGTGACAGAAAGTGTCGCTGTAGGTGTTCTTGAGTTTCTGGGCAACAGTTTGGTCATGGTCGAGTGACCAGTTTGACCATGCTTTATCTAGCTATGGTTTATGATTATGGGTTTAGACAAGTGTTGGTGTTATAGTACTCTTACAGTACAACATCAAGCAAATTTCATGCTTTTACCTACATATAACAAGAAGTTATAGAGGCTCAAAGTCACTGTTAGAGCTGTTCTTGAGTTTCTGGGCAACCCAGAACAGTGGTCAAGGCCGGTCAACGGTATTGTGGCTTTAATATCTTTGATTCTGTGTATTAGATGTGTGTTGTGTTTGTTGTAGCATGTAATATATATGTCAAGGTACATATATATAACATTAACATGAACAAATCATAACTCTAAGGTCTCTAATTATGTTGGTCAAAGTACAGCCAAACGCTGTTCTTCGTGTTCTTCAATTTTCTGGGTAACCCATAAAACTTGGTCAAGTTCAGTCAACGAATTTTGACCATTAATTCCAGTAATCCTATGAGTTGTTTATGCAATTTAAGATCATAGAGATGTAGTACATATATCAGGGTGTTAATCTAAAACAAAACATTACAAAAACAACAAATAGAAAGCGATCAAAAAGGTTGGTCAAGGTAGCCAGTTCGACTGTTCTTGAGTTTTCTAGGTAACCCAGAAAACCACAATCCATGAACGGTCAATACACTTTGACCACTTATAACTTGCAATCTATGATTCTAATGAACCTGTTTTCTTTTCCAGATTAAAGACCTACTAACAGGCTACAAGTAACATACAATTAGCAGACCTAAACATAAACACATATGAATCTACAAGCCCTGACATTCGACTGTCAGACTAGGTTTTTCAAAATTTCTAGATTTCTAAAAACACTTAATTAAGGCATCTAGATGTTATGAAAACGTGTTCTACCAATCCAACATACTTTCTAACATACTAATATATATTTCCAAACATCTAAACAACAAAATTAACAAAGGATCAAAGAGCTAATTATGAATTAGGGTTTGCACCTTTTCTTGATTGATTTTTGATTCTAGCTATTGAATTTGATGTTGCTATCACCCAGGCTTGATTTGGTATGTTTATAAGTGTATCTTGGCTTAGAAAATTCGTAGGTTTGGCCAGAGGATGCGTTGCTATTTATAGACTTAAGCAACTTAGGTTTTTTGGTCTTTTTCACCTACTTGCCTCTCTAAATATCTGATGCTAAGTTACTTGTGCTGCTTAGGGTTTGTTATCAGCTCATGTGCAGCCTTAGGACTTGGTTTGGTGACTCCTAACCTACTTGTGAGCTAGTTAGGTTAGTTTAGTAGCTTAATTTTGCCCTAATCTTCACTAATATTGATTAGGGTTTTGTTTTTAATGATTAGGATTGTTAAATGATGTTTATTAATACATAATTGAAGTTTACTAACCATGATTAGTTGTTAAGACAATCTAATTAGGGTTAAATTAGCTAATTAGGGTTAGGTTTACAAATTAGGGTTAGGGTTTTGCTGATTAGTGTTAGGGTTTGTTAAGCTAGGGTTACTAACCTAGATTTCTCACTAATCCTAACAAGCACGACAAAGCGTTTTGTCAGTGTAAGCATGACAAAGCAACTTGTCCCAACAAATATACCGAAAAGTCCGTTTTCGAAAGAAAATTTTAAGCACGAGGTGTCAAGCACGACGTTTTTCGGACAAAATTTTATTCGATCAAATTTGTTAAACAGAGTATATATTAACACATAACTCATTCAGAATGGAGAATTTTATTGATTTAATTGGATTTTACATGACCGAATCTTATTAGGGTTTTGGGTTTTTACAGCCGCCCTGGCGGGGGTAGGGCATTCTTGCTGACTTGTGATTTCTTCTTTCTAGAACTCTTCTTGCTACTTGGTTGCCACCAACTGCACTCCTTTCTATGCTCAAACGCCACACCACCACATCTACACATTAAACAACAATAAATAAGTAAAATAGAATGTAAACACGAGAAATTAACACCGATTAAGCTTGGACTAGGAACCGATTCGTGGATATAAAATTCAATTATCAAAATCCCCCAAACTTAAAACGTGCTAGTGCTCGAGCACATGTAATCAAACAAACGAACATGCTATGCAATGCAAAAGGATGTAATATATCTAACTAAATGTCTTTGAATCCAACAGCGTCATGAACTCAAAAGTATTCCATCGGCCTTAGGAAGATCAAGAAAACATTTTAACACCTCATATCGAAACCACTCAATAGTTTCTTATCAATCCTCGAATCTTAGATCGTCATCACTGATATAGTGTGTGTGTACAACATCCATGACAACTGATATAGACTCAAATTCAATACATAACCAACTTCTTAGAAGGAATCATACAGAGCAAACTAAAATTTTTTAAAAACAGACGAGTTCCAACTAAAATTAAACAATTACCACTATCAAGGGTTTACATAAGGTACTCATACTTTATATATATATATATATATATATATATATATATATATATATATATATATATATATATATATATATATATATATATATATATATTATAAGGAGCAAGAGGCATGAAATGCCAACCAGAAGGGAAAAACTGGGAAATTAACTTTACTGGGTCATTTCTGGGTTTCATGTGAGGCTCAATATGAAATAAAAAATTGGTCCATCTAAGCATGTACTCAGAGGGAGGATTACTAGGGTTTGAACTAGAGGCTTTGGACTGAAAGGGGTCGACGGGAATTGGGTTACTAGCTAAAGCTGAACTATAGGGCTTGGGCATTGTCCCAAGGACAGTGAATTTGTTACTGGTTTGGTAAATTGGGTTAACTGGATGAGGAACCAAGGCTCCTCTTGGCTGATTACTTGGGCCAGTAGGGCGACCTGGACCACGAGAGGTTGATGCACCGCGGACACTCATGATGGATGCACAGTACCTGTGTTAATAAATTCCCGAGTGAGAAAATTAGGAATGGAATTGTTACTGCCTTTAATGTATTCAATATCAAAATCAAAGATACTCAAAAGGGCTTGCCATCTAGCAAAGGAGTGTTTAGAGGCTATGTTTTCAACATCTTTCTCTAATACATATTTTGCAGATTTGCAGTCAATTCGAACTAAAAATTTTTGATTTAATAAATCAATTTGAAATTTATTAATACATAATACAAGAGAAAGTATTTCTTTTTTAATAGTACTGTAATTTAACTGTGTACTATTCCATGCACCGGAATGAAAACGGACGATTTGTTCTGGGGAGTCTGGAGTTAACTTTTGCTTGAGAATACCTCCGAATCCAATATCAGAGGCGTCAGTTTCAACAATTTTAAATGCAGAATCATTTGAAATACCAAGGCAGGGCAATGCCTTGACGTATTTTTTGACTTGTTGGACAACAGAAGTATGAATGTCAGTCCATGGGGGAGGATTGTCTTGCAAACGCTGAAAGAGAGGTTTGCAAATTTTCCTGAGGTTTTTATAGAACTTGCCAATATAATTGAGCGAGCCCAGAAACCTCTGCAGTTGGGTTTTATGGGTAATTTTATCTGGGAATCTGTCGGCGAATTGAATAGCTCTATCAATTGGCCGTATGAGTCCGCGATATATAATTAATCCAAGAAACCGAACTTTAGCTTGAAACAAGCTGCATTTGGAAAGCGAAAGAACAAGTCCATTGTCTTTGACCGTTTTAAAAAACGATTTCAAATGTTTGACGTGTTCTTCAATGGAATTGGAAAAAATGAGAATATCATCAATATATACAACAATAAAATGACTGAAAGGATTCAAAATATCATTGAGGATATTCTGGAATTCACTGGGAGCATTTTTTAAGCCAAATGCTTGGACATTCCATTCATAATGACCAAATGGAGTGGTGAATGCAGTTTTATATCTGTCTTCTGGGTGAATAGCAATTTGCCAGAAACCAGATTTGAGGTCGAATTTACTAAAGATGGTGGCATTACTCAACCGGTTAATGAGGTCATCTTTATTAGGCAGGGGATATCTAATCCACTCTAGGACCTTGTTTAATGGCTTGTAGTTGATAACTAACCTGGGAACACCTCTTTCCTTTTCTGCTTCATTGTTAACATAAAAGGCAGGACATTACCATGGGGATTTACTAGGTCTAATTAACTTTTTATTAAGGAGATCATTAATTTCCTTTTTACATAGCTCCATTTGTTCATGATTCATTTGAATAGGCCTGGCCTTAGTAGGAATCAAATGTTCTTTGAATTCCTTAGCGTAAGGGAGAATCAGAACAAAGGTTATCTGTTAAATAAGTTTTTAACTCTTCAATTTTTTTAAGAACATCTTTATTTTGAAGTTGTTCTTCTATTCTTTTGTATTTAATTTCTTCTTTTAAGAAATTTAGATGGGTGGATTTACAATTTAATAAATTTAATGATTTAGAAATGGACTCTTCTAGAATAAATTTTAAATCCCTTTCTTTTGGTTTAATAAGAAATCTAAATGTTATTCTTTTACCTAAATGTTTACAGCTTAATCCTTCATTACTGGTAGTAAATGGATACAATAAATATATAAATGGTAACCCTAAAATGATTTTATCAGTAAGATTGCGAATTAAAACAAATGATGTTTTAAAACACATCATCTTGACAGATATGCACTTTAGGCAGTTTATATTTTATTTCCATCTGACTACCATTAGCTGAATTTAATTTTTCATTAGTTTTCTTATAATATTTGGTTGGAATAAGACCTTCCTGGATACAATTTAAATCCGCACCAGTATCGACTAAGGCGGGAAGATTTATTGAAAAGGTTTTATCAACAACCAAATTAATGGAGATATACCATTTTTGAATGGTAATATCTTTAATTCTTTTAAGAGAAAGACCTTGAACGAATAGATCTGATTCTTCCTTGATTCCTGAAGATTCTGGCTCATCGTGATCTTCATCACTAGAGGAGGAATCATGAACTTGAAGATCAGATTTCTGACTCTCTAAGTCTTTTCTTAAATTAGAAACTTCTATTTTTAAATTAGAGATTTCTTTTTTAAGTTTATTAACTTCTTGATTTAATTCTGGAAGGGTAACTTCTTTGACTGGGGTTTTAAATCGTTCTAGAGTTTTATTAAGGCTGAATATCGGTTTATCTTTGGCTTTGAAAATCTTGTCTTTAACTCTAGTATCTTTGGTTAATAAATCTTTTAATTGCTTAGTATATTGAACTTTAAGTTCAGGGTCAGAAATTTTACTAATTAAGTCGATTAACAAAGAGCTTTCTTCTTCCTCTTTGGTAATAACACTTAATCTTTTAGCGCAACAATTTTCATTACAGTTATTAGCACAAATAGTGACTTCTTCTTCATTACTATCAGATTCATTGTTGCTGGTACTGCTTTTAGAAGAATAGGGGATGTCAGATTCTTCATTATTATCTGTATTGTTCTCTATTCTCATTAATTCTAATAACTGTTCTGTATCTTCATTAGAGATATTTAACTGAGATAATTTTTGTTTCACTTTACATTCATTTTTGTAGTGGCCTTTTTGCCCACAATTGTGGCAGACGATTTTACTCTTATCATGTTTTTTAGGCCTTTTATTATATTTTTTATTAACTGGTTTGGGTTTATTATAATAATCGTTTTGATTGTTATCTTTTTTATGAGTATATTTACGTTTGTGGTGTTTATGTGTCTTAGGATGATCAATATGTCTGTGTTTATGCTTTCTTCTAGAGGGAGCAATGGGAGGCAGACCATATTGTTCACAAAATGTTCCTAACTCATATTTTGCTTTTTTCTTATCTTTACTAGCTTGTTTAGCTAATTTAAAACCAATGCACATTTTTAAACCTATTTTTTGAATATAACTGATTATGTCACCATAAGTGAGATTATCATAATCAATATATCCTAAATTTTTACTCAACTCTTCTCTAACTTTATGAGCGAACAATGAAGGCAAGCCATTTACAAACTTTTCTTTCCAGAAAGGCTTGTTGCTATCATTTCGCAGCATAACTCTAGAGGTAAACACATCTTTGTACCATCTGAAGTCACTAAGAGTGGGACAAGTGAGATTACTGAGTTGATCGTGAATCCTTTCTGTTATGTTACTAGGAGTTCCTACAAAATGTTTTATTATGGTAAAAATCAAAGTATTTACTCCATCTGGCGGACCAATACCAACATCTTCATCAAAGATGGGGTTGCCGTCATCGTCTAACTGGATAGCATGAATAATAGATAGTCTAGTATCTTCCGTGAGATGTCTTTCCCACCAAGATCTGAGAATACCCGTGAATCCACTAGCTATTAACTCAACAATTTCTGGTTGTGACAGATTGTTGAATTTAGTAATATAGCTATTTGCTACCATAGACATGTGATTTAATTTGTTTAAAATTTCTTGTTCACTAAGACCATCAATGTTCCATTCATAAATTTTATTAGCTGAAATAGAGAATTGTTGGTCTAGGTTTCTCTCTTCGAATTGGAGATCCGGAGGAGTAGGCCTAGAATACCAATTCCTAGTTAAACTAGTGTTTTTGACTGTTAACTTTTTCAATTGATCATTAAAATCTAGGATTGAAGTAGAATCAGAACAGTCAGCTTGACTTTCACTTTCAACTTCAGTCTCAACTTGATCCAAAGTAGAAACAGTACCACTTGGACCAGGTTCAGTTTTTAGTTTTTTGAATAACTTGTCAATAGATTTAATTAGGTTGCTATCATCATTAGGTAAACCTAATTTACTTCTATTTTCAGGTAAGTTAATCAAAGGATGTTCAATTTTTGCATCTGGTTTTTTAATACTTGTTTTGTCAAATTTTTCTTCAATTCTATCAAGCTGTCTTCCAACAGTTGCTAGATATTGATTACTAAAATTTAATTGTTCAATAATTTTTTTATCATCTTTATTGCCATCAGAAATTTTAAAGGGTCTGGCAACAACAGATGTGTTCTTAACTGGGATAAGGATCGTTTCTAGCGGGGGATGACTAGAACAGACCTTAGACTTATCTTCTTTTACCCATTGACTTTTTGTTATAACATTACACCTACATTGGTATTGATCATACCATTCATAAAAAGTAATGTTTATTTTTTCATTTTTTATGAATCGTTTCCATCTATTAACAATTTTATCTCGCTCCTTTTCTGTTGGATGATTTGAACGAAATAAATGTCTTTTATCTTTATTATGTTTGGAATTAAAATCTTTTACAAGATTATCCCAATCAAGAATAAAATCTTTTTTAATAACTCTTAACTGATTGTTAATCGGAATTTCAAAATCAGACTGAGTGGGAAGCTCAGAAGGAGTAGGAGAGGAAGTACTTTCTTCTTCTACTAGATCCTTTTGAGTATAACATGGGTGACTAGCTTGACCTTGATTTAAAATACCTTTTAATTTAAGTTCTCTTAAAGAAGGGTTATTAAAAATTTCAGTGTCTTTTCTTGAAGATGCTATTGTACTAGCAGAGTCTTCAATAATAATTGGTCTTTTACTGCGTTCAAAACTTATTTTTACCGTTCCATCAGAAAATTGTCTAACATTTTCAAGGTTTATTAGATTGTTAACTACAGGTTGTTCAGGTATTTCACTAGGTAAAGTCCATTGACTAGGGAGAGTAATATCTTTCCAGAGAATGGTTCTCGGGATTTGAATATTAGCATCACTTGTTGAACTTTGAATTAAGACAGTTTGATCTTTCGGACTCTTATTGAGAGCATGAACGTTTAAGTTAGTTTTCATGGTGTGACGCCCCCAAAATAGGTATACAACACCCATTCTGAGTCGCCAAAATACATGGTACAGAAACAACTACATCTTTATTATTACAACACAAGAACTGTGAGTTTAAATACAAATATTATCATTTAGACAATATCCACACTCAAATAAGTCCTCATTACAATTATTGAAACATTATTTCACAAAAATGGTGAGGACTACTAAAATAACTTCTAGAACCATCATTCCATACACCGACTAGTACTCGCTACATTCTCGCCTCCTGAGAAAAATGGAACAAAAAGGAAAAGGGTGAGCTCAACTAGCCCAGTAAAGAACATTATGACTAAGATAATACAGAACAAATTATCGTTAGTCTTCAACGGAAAAAAAAAATCTAATAGAATACAATAGACAACAAGTTTTAAATCAATAACTGCAGCGGAAACAGCAAACCATTAGAAGAGTCAAGTAGAGAATGAGTTCTACTATCTTCTAAGATTTAAAAGTCCATCATCAATATTTTATCCCTGTAACAATAATCAATAACCATCTTTAATCAAATATTCATCTTTGCACTACAGGCCAAAGATATTCACTTGTATCACTGGTCGGTCATGTTCATCTCAACACCTGTTCATCTTTGCACTACGGCCAAAGATATTCATTAGTTAATCATTCATCTTTGCACTACGGGCCAAAGATATTCAGTATCATTTAGGACTGAGGATGATGAAAAATATCTTAAAGAAAACGAATCCAGTGAAACAAAATAACAATATTACGGATTCGTATTTCGATTTATCCATGTCCAAAAATACCTTATAATTATTTTTAGTGAAGTAGAATTCAAGAATGATCAAAACATGGATACAATCAAAGCTAGTACCCAGAACAGATATTTTGGACGAAAAGAAGAAAATTTTATTTTTCGGTGAATAGTAACTCGTGAATAGTAACTCGTGAATAGTAACCCCGACGTGAAAAGTTCCAAATTTGATAAAAATTTCCAACCAATATTTCGGCATAATGATATTGAAGAAATAATATCATTTTCGAATAAAATAACATCCCTTACCTCAAAATAATCGTACTTCTGACTGAATTTCGGGTATAGTGCTGACAGAAACTCGCACCGTATAGCAACACTCAAAGTATACTCACAAGAATACGCTCGATAATATAGAGAGAGAAAGAGAGAAAACTTTGTTTCTGGTATGATTTTCAATTCTAACTTAGCCCTCTATTTATAGGAAAATGCTAGAACGCCAAAGGAGACTAAAATAATAAAATATTAATATTTCAAACAACAATTCTACGTATGCTATCAATGACCAAGACCAACCCCTCAATGCTGAAAATTTCAGCAGCCCATGTGTTGCACCAACCAAAAGTGGGTCCCCCCATAAATTTAATAAAAATCATTTTATTTTTCAAAACTTTAATAATTCATAGAAAATAGACCGTTTATCAGAAAAATACGAATTTTATGTCCATTCTGACTGAAATCGAATTCTCTACAACTTTGTAGCTTTAAGTTTTTTCAAATTCCAAACCAAAAATATCCGAAATCCACAAACGGATGATTTTTAATACCTCCACATCGACAAAATACTGATAAAACACCTCAGCTTTAATTCTTTCATTTTTATCCACATAAAAATAAATATATCCATCATTTATATCCACATAAAATAAATATTTCTTTATCATATGAATCAATAATTAATTATTCACAAATAATATTACAGAATCACATTTATGACAACCAGGCCGTTCCCAGGAAAGAGGGGGCTTTCCAATAAGGATTTCTCCTTACTGGCGCGCAATTAGATGACCAAACCTCTCCTTAGACAGAACTTTCTAGACATTGCCAATAATGTTATATAATAATATTATTCAAATAATATGAATTATTGATCTGATAATGGGAAATACTGTGTAGTGACAATTATTGAAACAACAGTAATATAAAATATCAACGCAGCAATTATTAAATCAATAAAATAAAATACTGAACAGTAATTACTGTAACCATTATTGAGTAGTGCCTTCTTACGTAAGAATCAATAATTGGTGCAATCAGTGTGCTACTGTGTAACAACGCGTAACACTGAGTTTTAACCACCGGGTATTCCAACAGTATTAACGGTAACAACTACGCCGTTATTAATAAACAACATATACTTGTCGTTTTCTTCATCCAATCGCTTTCCGTTATGGGGCCCACAAAAGACTGCGCCGTCGTACGAATATTCCCCGACAGGAAGAATATTCCACGACCAAACGAATATTCCCCGACAACAATGAATATTTTATAACCACCTGCTTATTTGAAATATTTGCGCATTTTACCCATAACTAACCTCATTAATCAATTTAACACTTACTATTTCAAAATAATAAATAGAGGAAATTTAAATTTTATTTATTAATAATTTGGGGTCTTACAACCTCCCCTCCTTATGAAATTTCGTCCTCGAAATTGATGTACGTACCTGGTGTTTCGAAAAGATGAGGATACCTCGCTTTCATTTCCGTTTCTAACTCCCAGGTCATTTCCTCAATAGCATGGTTTCTCCACAAAACTTTAACTTGTGGTATGACCTTCGTGCGTAGGACATGCTCCTTTCTATCCAAGATTTTGACAGGTACCTCTTCGTATGTTAAGTCTTCAGCTATCTCGTCCGGTTCTAACTCAATAACGTGGTCTGGGTCTTTCACATATTTACGTAACACAGATATATGAAAAACATTATGAACACGAGACATACTTGGAGGTAACGCGAGTCTATAAGCCACATTTCCTATTCGGTCAAGAATCTGAAATGGACCAATAAATCGTGGATTGAGCTTTCCTCTCTTTCCAAATCTTGTAACTCCTTTCCATGGAGCCACACGCAACAATACATGATCCCCAATGTCAAATTCCACGTCCTTTCGATGAAGATCCGCATAACTCTTTTGTCGATCCTGTGCCGTTTGTATACGTTGTCGAATCGTTTGGATCTTCTCTGTAGTCATGCGTACCAACTCTGGTCCCAACAACGTTGCTTCACCCACCTCGTCCCAGCATACTGGAGAGCGACACTTTCGTCCATATAATGCTTCAAATGGGGCCACACCTATACTTGCCTGATAACTGTTATTGTAAGAGAATTCCACCAATGGTAGGTACTTATCCCAACTCCCTTTGAAATCTAGGACACAAAGTCTTAATAGATCTTCAAGAGTTTGAATAGTCCTCTCTGATTGTCCGTCCGTTTGAGGATGGTATGCCGAACTAAATCGTAAATCTGTACCCATAGCTTTTTGCAAGCTAACCCAAAATCTTGAAGTGAATCTTGGGTCACGATCCGAAACTATGGATACTGGCATGCCATGCAGTCTCACAATCTCATCTACGTATATACGAGCAAGACGTTCAAGGGAATAAGTCTCCCGTATCGGCAAGAAATGAGCAGACTTGGTTAATCTATCAACAATAACCCAAATAGCATTTATGCCTTGAGAAACCGTGGGAAGACCCGTAACGAAATCCATGGTAATGTGTTCCCACTTCCATTTCGGAATCTCAAGTGATTGCAATGGACCCTTTGGCACTTGATGTTCCGCCTTTACACGTTGACAAGTTAAACACCTCGAGATAAATTTTGCAATCTCTCTCTTCATATTATTCCACCAAAATGTATGTCGAAGATCACGATACATTTTGGTACTTCCAGGATGGATTGCAAATGGTGTATTGTGTGCTTCCATCATGATCTTGTACTTCAAATCAGAATCGTTAGGAACACAAAGTCTGGAGTGGACTCGAAGTATTCCTTCTTCATCGATTCTTGCTTCTGGAATAGAACCTTCTTGCACTTTCTTCTTCATATGCATCAACTCTATGTCCGTAGCTTGAGCAGCTTTAACTTTATCGATTAAAGTCGGTTCTACTCGTATATTTGATATCATCATGTGGGTACTTGGAGCCTTCATCTCTATCTCCATCCTTTGCAAGTCATACAAAATGGGCCTTTGTGTTAACAACATTACACTCGTACCTGCATATGATCTTCTACTCAATGCGTCAGCTACTACGTTTGCTTTTCCAGGATGATATTGGATGGTATGATCGTAATCTTTTAACAGCTCGAGCCAACGTCGCTGCCGCATGTTGAGTTCTTTTTGGGTGAAGAAATATTTGAGGCTTTTATGATCTGTATAGATCTCCACTTTCTCCCCATACAGGTAGTGTCTCCAGATCTTCAACGCGAAAACTACTGCTGCCAACTCCAAATCATGAGTAGGATAATTCCTCTCATATTCTTTGAGTTGTCGTGAGGCATAGGCTATGACTTTCCCATGTTGCATGAGAACACATCCTAACCCTTTGCTTGAAGCATCACTGTAGATAACAAATCCATCCGAACCAGATGGTATTGTCAGAACAGGTGCCGAAATGAGTCTCCTCTTAAGCTCTTGAAAACTCTTCTCGCATTCCTCGCTCCATACGAATTTGACATCTTTCCGAGTCAGCTGAGTTAATGGGGTAGCGATTCGAGAAAACCCTTCCACGAATCTTCGATAATAACCAGCTAAACCTAGAAAGCTACGTACTTCGGTCACCGTCTTTGGTTGCTCCCAACTTTGTATTGCTTCAATCTTCGCCGGGTCAACAGATACTCCATGTTTTGACACCACGTGCCCAAGGAATGCTACTTCCTCAAGCCAGAACTCGCATTTCTTCAGCTTGGCATATAACTTATTTTCACGCAGCCTTTGGAGTACCAGCTTCAAATGATGCTCATGATCTTCACGGCTTTTGGAATATATGAGGATGTCATCAATAAAGACAACAACGAACTGATCCAAATAATCCTTGAATACCCGGTTCATCATATCCATGAAAGCCGCAGGAGCATTAGTCAATCCAAAAGACATGACTAGGAATTCATAATGCCCATACCGAGTTCTGAAGGCAGTCTTTGGAATATCCTCAGTTTTAACCTTCAGCTGATGATATCCAGAACGAAGATCGATCTTTGAAAAGAATTGTGCTCCTTGTAACTGGTCAAACAGGTCATCAATACGAGGTAGCGGATACCTATTCTTAATAGTGACATGGTTTAATTCCCGGTAATCAATACAAAGTCGCATACTCCCGTCTTTCTTCTTTACAAATAAAACAGGAGCACCCCAAGGAGATGTACTAGGACGAATGAAACCGATGTCCAACAACTCTTGTAGTTGGACCTTTAACTCCTGAAGTTCAATAGGAGCCATTCGATATGGGGTTTTAGAAATGGGCTTTGTACCAGGTTCAAGATCAATAAAGAATTCAATTTCTCGTTCCGGGGGTAGACCGGGAAGTTCTTCAGGAAATACGTCAGGAAAGTCAATAACAACAGGAATATTATTCAAATTTGACGTGTCTTTATTCAAATCCATAACATGGGCTAAGAAAGCTTGACATCCGTTTTTTAATAAACGAATGGCTTTATGGCTTGATATAACAGTGATTGATTTTAATGGTTTAGTTGTTTGAATTCGTACAACAGGTTGGTTAGGAATATGAAAACTAACAACCTTACGAAAACAATCAATTTTAGCATGATGAGTGGTTAACCAATCAATTCCTAAAATCACATCAAAAGCAAGTATCTTTAAAGAGATAAGATCAATAGGTAATGTGATTGTGCCAACTTGGATCATGCAAGATTTATAAACTGTAGATGTAACAAAGGTTTCACCTAACGGAGTTTCAACAGATAAGTCAAAGTCCAATTTTTCCGGAGTCAAGTTTAAACGTTGAGCACAAGCAGGAGAGATAAAAGAATGGGTAGAACCGGTATCTAGTAAGGTATAAACTTCGCAAGAATTCAAGATTAGCTTACCCGTAATCACCTCGTTCGGGTTCCTCACGTTTTGGCCAGTTACGACAAACGCTCTTCCAGGAACTGCCGATTTCGCCTTATCCGGGACAGCCCTTGGAATCACCACTCCCGCTGAACTTGATTTCGCTATAGTACAATCTCGAGCGATGTGGCCTTCCTTCCCACAGTTGTAACACACCTTGGATTGTTGTGGACAGTTTGGGCTGATATGTCCCTCTTTCCCGCATTTGTAACATCTAACTGGCGGTCGTTCTCCTCCCCTAAAATTTGTTGTTGGTGCTGCTGCTGATGTCTTCCCGTCATTGTTGAATCTCCTCTTTCTGAAATTTCCACTTGACTCACCTCTCCTATTATCATGGCCACGATGACTACCCGAGTGGTTACCGCCTTTGTTCGTATTTTTCCCCCCTCGTTGGTTATCATCGCTCTGATGATTGCTATCACCGGTATGACCCTGGTTGTGGTCCCTCGGTTGAGTATACTCATTATCTCTCTCTAATAATTGGGCCCTGTTGACAACGTCTGAATACAGAGAAAATTTATGAGAGATAAGGTATTGACGAATCTCAGGTTTTAAACCTCTCAGAAACATCCGCGTCATACGTTCCTCATTTTCTACCAAATGAGGTGCAAACCTGGATAACTCTGCAAACTTCGCCTCGTACTGGGACACCGTCATGTTGTTTTGTTCCAGTCTGATAAACTCCACCTCCTTCATATGGCGAATACTTTCAGGGAAGTACTTGTCATTAAACAGTTTCTGAAACGTTTCCCAGGACATATTGAGTGCGTCAGGCTGGGTACGCTTCACAGACTCCCACCAGTAGTCTGCCTCACCGCGGAACATAAAGGTAGCGAATGGAACCTTCTGCTCCTCCGTGCATCCCAAGACATCGAATATCTTGGTAATTTGCTTGACCCATGTTTCCGCCATGATCGGATCCGGCTTTCCCTTAAATTCTGGTGGTCCCAACTCCTTGAACTGCTTGGCTGTGACAGACCGCGTGTTGTCATTATTTCCACCCGTATTTTGTACACGAGTCTCCCTCGTCTGCTTTTGCATGAACTGCAAAAAGCTCCTAAACATTCCATCGTTCATCGTTTGCTCGATAGTGTTGTTTACAGGAGGAATATTGCCTTCCTGTTGCACGTTCTCCTGGTTTGTGACTAAAGGTTGTTCCACAGTCTCATACACTCCATTGTTAACGTTCTCAGCAGCCATTCTTAAATACTGCCATAAAACAAAGGTTAATTAAATAAATTAACAAATCACATAATACCCCTATATTATGACTGACCAATAAGTAAGCTTAGGTAGGACACACTAGCGAAGGATTTATTCGTCTCTCCCCTCCTAGTTCTATTCTCCGATCTCCGCCAGAGATCATATCCCTAAGCTCTGATACCAACTGTGACGCCCCCAAAATAGGTATACAACACCCATTCTGAGTCGCCAAAATACATGGTACAGAAACAACTACATCTTTATTATTACAACACAAGAACTGTGAGTTTAAATACAAATATTATCATTTAGACAATATCCACACTCAAATAAGTCCTCATTACAATTATTGAAACATTATTTCACAAAAATGGTGAGGACTACTAAAATAACTTCTAGAACCATCATTCCATACACCGACTAGTACTCGCTACATTCTCGCCTCCTGAGAAAAATGGAACAAAAAGGAAAAGGGTGAGCTCAACTAGCCCAGTAAAGAACATTATGACTAAGATAATACAGAACAAATTATCGTTAGTCTTCAACGGAAAAAAAAAATCTAATAGAATACAATAGACAACAAGTTTTAAATCAATAACTGCAGCGGAAACAGCAAACCATTAGAAGAGTCAAGTAGAGAATGAGTTCTACTATCTTCTAAGATTTAAAAGTCCATCATCAATATTTTATCCCTGTAACAATAATCAATAACCATCTTTAATCAAATATTCATCTTTGCACTACAGGCCAAAGATATTCACTTGTATCACTGGTCGGTCATGTTCATCTCAACACCTGTTCATCTTTGCACTACGGCCAAAGATATTCATTAGTTAATCATTCATCTTTGCACTACGGGCCAAAGATATTCAGTATCATTTAGGACTGAGGATGATGAAAAATATCTTAAAGAAAACGAATCCAGTGAAACAAAATAACAATATTACGGATTCGTATTTCGATTTATCCATGTCCAAAAATACCTTATAATTATTTTTAGTGAAGTAGAATTCAAGAATGATCAAAACATGGATACAATCAAAGCTAGTACCCAGAACAGATATTTTGGACGAAAAGAAGAAAATTTTATTTTTCGGTGAATAGTAACTCGTGAATAGTAACTCGTGAATAGTAACCCCGACGTGAAAAGTTCCAAATTTGATAAAAATTTCCAACCAATATTTCGGCATAATGATATTGAAGAAATAATATCATTTTCGAATAAAATAACATCCCTTACCTCAAAATAATCGTACTTCTGACTGAATTTCGGGTATAGTGCTGACAGAAACTCGCACCGTATAGCAACACTCAAAGTATACTCACAAGAATACGCTCGATAATATAGAGAGAGAAAGAGAGAAAACTTTGTTTCTGGTATGATTTTCAATTCTAACTTAGCCCTCTATTTATAGGAAAATGCTAGAACGCCAAAGGAGACTAAAATAATAAAATATTAATATTTCAAACAACAATTCTACGTATGCTATCAATGACCAAGACCAACCCCTCAATGCTGAAAATTTCAGCAGCCCATGTGTTGCACCAACCAAAAGTGGGTCCCCCCCATAAATTTAATAAAAATCATTTTATTTTTCAAAACTTTAATAATTCATAGAAAATAGACCGTTTATCAGAAAAATACGAATTTTATGTCCATTCTGACTGAAATCGAATTCTCTACAACTTTGTAGCTTTAAGTTTTTTCAAATTCCAAACCAAAAATATCCGAAATCCACAAACGGATGATTTTTAATACCTCCACATCGACAAAATACTGATAAAACACCTCAGCTTTAATTCTTTCATTTTTATCCACATAAAAATAAATATATCCATCATTTATATCCACATAAAATAAATATTTCTTTATCATATGAATCAATAATTAATTATTCACAAATAATATTACAGAATCACATTTATGACAACCAGGCCGTTCCCAGGAAAGAGGGGGCTTTCCAATAAGGATTTCTCCTTACTGGCGCGCAATTAGATGACCAAACCTCTCCTTAGACAGAACTTTCTAGACATTGCCAATAATGTTATATAATAATATTATTCAAATAATATGAATTATTGATCTGATAATGGGAAATACTGTGTAGTGACAATTATTGAAACAACAGTAATATAAAATATCAACGCAGCAATTATTAAATCAATAAAATAAAATACTGAACAGTAATTACTGTAACCATTATTGAGTAGTGCCTTCTTACGTAAGAATCAATAATTGGTGCAATCAGTGTGCTACTGTGTAACAACGCGTAACACTGAGTTTTAACCACCGGGTATTCCAACAGTATTAACGGTAACAACTACGCCGTTATTAATAAACAACATATACTTGTCGTTTTCTTCATCCAATCGCTTTCCGTTATGGGGCCCACAAAAGACTGCGCCGTCGTACGAATATTCCCCGACAGGAAGAATATTCCACGACCAAACGAATATTCCCCGACAACAATGAATATTTTATAACCACCTGCTTATTTGAAATATTTGCGCATTTTACCCATAACTAACCTCATTAATCAATTTAACACTTACTATTTCAAAATAATAAATAGAGGAAATTTAAATTTTATTTATTAATAATTTGGGGTCTTACACATGGTCTTATAATAAATCCGGTAAATCAAAGCTATCGGCTGAGAACCTCAATCATTTGAGTAATTTCTCCAGCAGTTTTAATATTTAATGTCAAGGCTTTTAATAAATTTTTATCACTTAGGCTCAATGTGAAATCAGGAAAGCAATTAAAATGGATAGGTCCATTATGCAGACTAGATTCCATTGCGCCGATCATGCTTGGATAATAATTCAAGAATCGAGCATCTCTAAGGCAGAGATAAATGCTTGAATTAATTCCTTTAATGTTTAATGGTTTAACTGCCGCTTGAACTAATCCAATGTGAATAAAATTATAACCTTTCTTTTTGTGTTTTTTGATGACTTCAGGATCCAAAAGGCTACAATTTTCGTATTCTTTATTAATGGCATAAACCTTTTCAACAGTTTTAACATTATAATCTGTTTTAAAATTGTCTAAAAATGTTGACTGATAAATTTCTTTAGGGGAGACCCTAGGTATATTCCAATTGTGCAAGGCTTGACTGATATTTTCATAACTGTGAAGTTCCTGGTTAACTATGTCTGGAATAGGAGGCAATATTGACCGGTTACTAGTTGAGGAGTTAGATCTAAACAATCTATTCATTTTTACCAGGTTCAAAATAAATTTTTATTCATTATTCTTCCATTCATACCCTATTACCTTAAGCAGACTCATACCTATGTTCAAAAACCAACACTGCTCACCCAAGAGACTTACAAAGGTTTGAAACGAACAAGGTGGACTACAGTAAATCAGGTGACTTCGGAATAAGAATAAAAGAGAAATTTTGAAAACGGTTGAAGATGAACAGTTGTAAATATCTTACAGGCAACTAGAACAGAAACAACGATGGCTCTGATACCATTTGGGGCAGAAGGGACAATACAAGAATAAGAGGTGCAAATATCTTACAGTTAAATTACTAAAAATATATAATTTTAGTGATTGGAAATATAAACTGCCTAAAGTGCATATCTGTCAAGATGATATGTGTTTTAAAACATCATTTCTTTTAATATATTGGCAAGTTCTATAAAAACCTCAGGAAAATTTGCAAACCTCTCTTTCAGCGTTTGCAAGACAATCCTCCCCCATGGACTGACATTCATACTTCTGTCGTCCCATCCGCCCCAAATGGTATCAAAGCCATCGTTGTTTCTGTTCTAGTTGCCTGTAAGATATTTACAACTGTTCATCTTCAACCGTTATCAAAATTTCTTGTTCACTAAGACCATCAATGTTCCATTCATAAATTTTATTAGCTGAAATAGAGAATTGTTTGTCTAGGTTTCTCTCTTCGAATTGGAGATCCAGAGGAGTAGGCCTAGAATACCAATTCCTAGTTAAACTAGTGTTTTTGACTGTTAACTTGTTCAATTGATCATTAAAATCTAAGATTGAAGTAGAATCAGAACAGTCAGCTTGACTTTCACTTTCAACTTCAGTCTCAACTTGATCCAAAGTAGAAACAGTACCACTTGGACCAGGTTCAGTTTTTAGTTTTTTGAATAACTTGTCAATAGATTTAATTAGGTTGCTATCATCATTAGGTAAACCTAATTTACTTCTATTTTCAGGTAAGTTAATCAAAGGATGTTCAATTTTTGCATCTGGTTTTTAAATACTTGTTTCTTCAAATTTTTCTTCAATTCTATCAAGCTGTCTTCCAACAGTTGCTAGATATTGATTACTAAAATTTAATTATTCAATAATTTTTTTATCATCTTTATTGCCATCAGAAATTTTAAAGGGACTGGCAACAACAGATGTGTTCTTAACTGGGATAAGGATCGTTTCTAGCTGGGGATGACTAGAACAGACCTTAGACTTATCTTCTTTTACCCATTGACTTTTTGTTATAACATTACACCTACATTGGTATTGATCATACCATTCATAAAAAGTAATGTTTATTTTTTCATTTTTTATGAATCGTTTCCATCTATTAACAATTTTATCTCGCTCCTTTTTTGTTGGATGATTTGAACGAAATAAATGTCTTTTATCTTTATTATGTTTGGAATTAAAATATTTTACAAGATTATCCCAATCAAGAATAAAATCTTTTTTAATAACTCTTAACTGATTGTTAATCGAAATTTCAAAATCAGACTGAGTGGGAAGCTCAGAAGGAGTAGGAGAGGAAGAACTTTCTTCTTCTACTAGATCCTTTTGAGTATAACATGGGTGACTAGCTTGACCTTAATTTAAAATACCTTTTAATTTAAGTTCTCTTAAAGAAGGGTTATTAAGAATTTCAGTGTCTTTTCTTGAAGATGCTATTGTACTAGCAGAGTCTTCAATAATAGATTCAGCATATGAAGGTGTCCCAGTCCTTCTTCAATTTGTAAGTAAATATAAGATTCCATGGATTCTCCGATGGGAATACAGCATTCAAAACGATTATTATAATAAACCCAAACCAGTTAATAAAAAATATAATAAAAGGCCTAAAAAACATGATAAGAGTAAAATCGTCTGCCACAATTGTGGGCAAAAAGGCCACTACAAAAATGAATGTAAAGTGAAACAAAAATTATCTCAGTTAAATATCTCTAATGAAGATACAGAACAATTATTAGAATTAATGAGAATAGAGAACAATACAGATAATAATAAAGAATCTGACATCTCCTATTCTTCTAAAAGCAGTACCAGCAACAATGAATCTGATAGTAATGAAGAAGAAGTCACTATTTGTGCTAATAACTGTAATGAAAATTGTTGCGCTAAAAGATTAAGTGTTATTACCAAAGAGGAAGAAGAAAGCTCTTTGTTAATCGACTTAATTAGTAAAATTTCTGACCCTGAACTTAAAGTTCAATATACTAAGCAATTAAAAGATTTATTAACCAAAGATACTAGAGTTAAAGACAAGATTTTCAAAGCCAAAGATAAACCGAAATTCAGCCTTAATAAAACTCTAGAACGATTTAAAACCCCAGTCAAATAAGTTACCCTTCCAGAATTAAATCAAGAAGTTAATAAACTTAAAAAAGAAATCTCTAATTTAAAAATAGAAGTTTCTAATTTAAGAAAAGACTTAGAGAGTCAGAAATCTGATATTCAAGTTCATGATTCCTCCTCTAGTGATGAAGATCACGATGAGCCAGAATCTTCAGGAATCAAGGAAGAACCAGATCTATTCGTTCAAGGTCTTTCTCTTAAAAGAATTAAAGATATTACCATTCAAAAATGGTATATCTCCATTAATTTGGTTGTTGATAAAACCTTTTCAATAAATCTCCCCGCCTTAGTCGATACTGGTGCAGATTTAAATTGTATCCAGGAAGGTCTTATTCCAACCAAATATTATAAGAAAACTAATGAAAAATTAAATTCAGCTAATGGTAGTCAGATGGAAATAAAATATAAACTGCCTAAAGTGCATATCTGTCAAGATGATATGTGTTTTAAAACATCATTTGTTTTAATTCGCAATCTTACTGATAAAATCATTTTAGGGTTACCATTTATATATTTATTGTATCCATTTACTACCAGTAATGAAGGATTAAGCTGTAAACATTTAGGTAAAAGAATAACATTTAGATTTCTTATTAAACCAAAAGAAAGGGATTTAAAATTTATTCAAGAAGAGTCCATTTCTAAATCATTAAATTTATTAAATTGTAAATCCACCCATCTAAATTTCTTAAAAGAAGAAATTAAATACAAAAGAATAGAAGAACAACTTCAAAATAAAGATGTTCTTGAAAAAATTGAAGAGTTAAAAACTTATTTAACAGATAACCTTTGTTCTGATTCTCCTAATGCCTTTTGGCATCGGAAAAAACATATTGTAAGGCTCCCTTACGCTAAGGAATTCAAAGAACATTTGATTCCTACTAAGGCCAGGCCTATTCAAATGAATCATGAACAAATGGAGCTATGTAAAAAGGAAATTAATGATCTCCTTAATAAAAAGTTAATTAGACCTAGTAAATCCCCATGGTCATGTCCTGCCTTTTATGTTAACAATGAAGCAGAAAAGGAAAGAGGTGTTCCCAGGTTAGTTATCAACTACAAGCCATTAAACAAGGTCCTAGAGTGGATTAGATATCCCCTGCCTAATAAAGATGACCTCATTAACCGGTTGAGTAATGCCACCATCTTTAGTAAATTCGACCTCAAATCTGGTTTCTGGCAAATTGCTATTCACCCAGAAGACAGATATAAAACTGCATTCACCACTCCATTTGGTCATTATGAATGGAATGTCCAAGCATTTGGCTTAAAAAATGCTCCCAGTGAATTCCAGAATATCCTCAATGATATTTTGAATCCTTTCAGTCATTTTATTGTTGTATATATTGATGATATTCTCATTTTTTTCCAATTCCATTGAAGAACACGTCAAACATTTGAAATTATTTTTTAAAACGGTCAAAGACAATGGACTTGTTCTTTCGCTTTCCAAATGCAGCTTGTTTTAAGCTAAAGTTCGGTTTCTTGGATTAATTATATATCGCGGACTCATACGGCCAATTGATAGAGCTATTCAATTCGCCGACAGATTCCCAGATAAAATTACCCATAAAACCCAACTGCAGAGGTTTCTGGGCTCGCTCAATTATATTGGCAAGTTCTATAAAAACCTCAGGAAAATTTGCAAACCTCTCTTTCAGCGTTTGCAAGACAATCCTCCCCCATGGACTGACATTCATACTTCTGTCGTCCAACAAGTCAAAAAATACGTCAAGGCATTGCCCTGCCTTGGTATTTCAAATGATTCTGCATTTAAAATTGTTGAAACTGACGCCTCTGATATTGGATTCGGAGGTATTCTCAAGCAAAAGTTAACTCCAGACTCCCCAGAACAAATCGTCCGTTTTCATTCCGGTGCATGGAATAGTACACAGTTAAATTACAGTACTATTAAAAAAGAAATACTTTCTCTTGTATTATGTATTAATAAATTTCAAATTGATTTATTAAATCAAAAATTTTTAGTTCGAATTGACTGCAAATCTGCAAAATATGTATTAGAGAAAGATGTTGAAAACATAGCCTCTAAACACTCCTTTGCTAGATGGCAAGCCCTTTTGAGTATCTTTGATTTTGATATTGAATACATTAAAGGCAGTAACAATTCCATTCCTAATTTTCTCACTCGGGAATTTATTAACACAGGTACTGTGCATCCATCATGAGTGTCCGCGGTGCATCAACCTCTCGTGGTCCAGGTCGCCCTACTGGCCCAAGTAATCAGCCAAGAGGAGCCTTGGTTCCTCATCCAGTTAACCCAATTTACCAAACCAGTAACAAATTCACTGTCCTTGGGACAATGCCCAAGCCCTATAGTTCAGCTTTAGCTAGTAACCCAATTCCCGTCGACCCCTTTCAGTCCAAAGCCTCTAGTTCAAACCCTAGTAATCCTCCCTCTGAGTACATGCTTAGATGGACCAATTTTTTATTTCATATTGAGCCTCACATGAAACCCAGAAATGACCCAGTAAAGTTAATTTCCCAGTTTTTCCCTTCTGGTTGGCATTTCATGCCTCTTGCTCCTTATAATATATATATATATATATATATATATATATATATATATATATATATATATATATATATATATATATATATATATATATATATATATATATATAAAGTATGAGTACCTTATGTAAACCCTTGATAGTGGTAATTGTTTAATTTTAGAAAAGATTAAGAAGATGACCGATTAATCGGTAAAGTAATCTCTTTCTTTTATTTATAAACAGTTGAGGAAGGATTACATTATTTCCTAAACTAACTGTTTGAGGAAGATCGAAGTATGAAAGACTTCGACTTCATCTTCTAACTAAGAAGATCGAAGCTGAAAGCTTCGTCTCCGGCTAACTCTAGAGAGAAGGGAGAGAGCGGACCTCAGGTGAGGTTTTCTTATAAAAGAAAAGCCTGAGTAACTCTAACACTTCGAGTTACTAAAATAGAAAACTGAAAGTAAATTACTATTTGATTCACGCAGGAATCACTATTACATTGACTGAAGTAAAAGTAATTTACTTAAGTAAAAGTAAAACGTAAGAAATATTTTACATTTACTTTTACATGGGTAAATGTAAGAAACATTTAACTAAGTTAAAAACATTTAACTTAAAGTAAAAGAAAAAGTTGTATTCTTTTACTTTTACTTTTACATTTACTAAAGTAAAAGACTTTTGCTTTAGGTAAAAGCAAAAGCTGATCTGATGGCTGTCGGCCATCAGTTCTGACTAAAGGCGACTGTTGTGTCGTCTTCTCCGGTGACTCCTCCGGTTGACTCCGGCGACTGTTCCGTCGTCTTCTCGGGCGGCTTCTCCGGTTTACTTGTCTGTCTCCTCCGGTGCCGGATGGAACTGCTGATCGTCTTCTCCGACGAGTCATCTCCTCCATACATTTCCACCTCAAAATTTTTATCCAGGAAATATCCCTTTCACCCCCAAAAATTTGTTTACAAAAGAAGGAGAGGAAAATTTTTTCACCGAAAAATTGGTCAAAATCTTCAAAAATTTCTTTGATTTTGCAAAAGGTTTTTTGTTTAAAAACAAATCAGATGAAATCTGAAACAAAGGATCACTCGATTGGTCCTGATCTATCAGTGAAATCGATATAAACAGAAGACTTTGGTGTTAACTGTTTAAACAAAAATTCTTTCTTTTGTCATTCCGCTTAAGCGCATGCCAAATCACTTAAGTTCATGCCGTTCTTTGCCTTAAGTAAAATCATACCCACAGATCTAATGATGCCCTTAAGCCTTACACTGCTCCTAACCTGGAGACTTACAAACAGCAAAACGGGCCCTATAACGATCTAGGGTGCTTTACGGCAAGATTAGGCGACTCAAGTTAGGCGGCTAAGTCAGGAGCAAAAGAAATGAAAGTTTGAATAAACATTTAAAAACAAACCAAACTATTTTTAATCAAAACCACTGACAGAACCAAGAACCAACCGTGTGGCTCTGATACCATATAACAGCGGATAAGTTTTTAATAAGAAAAACTTAAACAGAAAAGAAAAGATTAAGAAGATGACCGATTAATCGGTAAAGTAATCTCTTTCTTTTATTTATAAACAGTTGAGGAATGATTACATTATTTCCTAAACTAACTGTTTGAGGAAGATCGAAGTATGAAAGACTTCGACTTCATCTTCTAACTAAGAAGATCGAAGCGGATAAGTTTTCGGGACTTCATATATATATATATATATATATATATATATATATATATATATATTCTTTTCTTTTCACGGGGGCTTTTTTACTTTTTTCCCATCTTATTATTTTATATATTTTTTTTACCATGACTGTGCAATGCCTCATTCCATTAGGCTAACAGTGCTACCCCTTAGCGAGCTTTCAACCAACGACTCCCAGACTATAAAAGACCTTAGTGCGCTAGGTGTTAAGACACCCCTACAGGCGTACTTGCTCAAGTAACAATGGCCCCGAAACAAGACTAGTCATGACACACACACACACACACACACACACACACACACACACACACACACATATATATATATATATATATATATATATATATATATATATATATATATATTGTAAGACCCCAACTTTTATGAATAACGATGAATTTTCTATAAATATCATTTTTGAATATTATGGAGTAAATTTGATATAATGTTATAGTTGTGGGTAATATTTATAAATTTTACAAAGTATGCAAGTTATTATATTATATTCGATTAGTCGGGGAATATTCGTTTTAACAGAGAATATTCGTATGATGGCACAATCATTGGTGGACCCCACAACGAAATTATTGTCGAATTGAGAAAACAATAAAAATATTTTTTATAAAATGATGGCGAAAGTTTTACCGTTAACTGTTGAAATACCCGGTGGTAAAAGTACAGTAATTCGCGTGATTGCATAGTTGCACACGGTATTGATTATTGATGCTTACGTAAGAAGCCACTCGGTTATACTCAATTATTGCTATAGTAATTGCTGCATAGTATCTCATATTATTGATTCAATTATTGCCACAGTATCATCTGCATAATATTTTATATTATTAAATCAATAATTGAGACGACAAAGTTATTCATATTATTATTTGTAATATTGACGATGTCTAGAAAGTTCTGTCGAGGAGAGGTTTGGTCACCTAATTGCGCGCCAATAGGGAGAAATCCTTATTGGAAAGCCCCCTCTTTCCTGGAAATAATCTGGTTGTTAAATTTGTGAGTTATAATATTAATGATGAATAATTATTAGAAGATTAAAAATGTGTTGATTGAAAATAAAATGATTTGTGATAATATTTATTCAATCTTTGATATAAATAAGAAGTCTGTTATGAGACGTTTGTGGTAAGTTTGGTTTATTCTATGGGGGCCCATATGTCATCATCTAAGAGTCACTTTCGCCAATAGTAATTGCCTTTATCAGACGTTAAATCACTTGCCGTTTCATATTACAGGCGTCGAACCAATTGTCGTTTCACATTACAGGCATTGATCCAATTGTCGTTTCACATTACAGGTGTCGACCAATTGTCGTTTCATATTACAGGCGTCGACCAATTGTCATTTCACATTACAGGCGTCAAACCACTTACCTCTTCATATTGCAAGGGCTAAGCTAGAAATCTTCTATAAATAGAAGCTTATTTCTTCTTTCATTCTCACCAATTCACTACGACTCACAATAGAATTCTATAGAGAGAGAATCAGAGAGAAAGAAGAAGAGTATTCTATTACTACACTATTTCAGTATCCAATCTCCTACTAAGGTAAGGGGTATTATTTCTTTCGTATTCGTAAAGGATGTTATTTTTGTTCAATATTCGCTTGAAATAATATTTCCTTCCATACTCTTTAGTATGTAAGTAATATTATTTCGTTTTAGATTTCGAATTTTATACTCGTTTGTTAAAATTTTGGCTTCTATACTCCATGAAATTAGTAGAATATCCTTGATATTTGTGCTTCATCTAATATATTTTCATGGAAATATTATTCTGAGCATTCTTGATAAGTTTTAACTTTTTCATGCCAGAGTACTATTCACGGGGTTACTATTCCCGAAGTACTATTTACGGGGTACTATTTACTCGAGTACTATTCACCCAGGGTACTATTCATGATAAAAATTGATTCGTTTTCGGTCCAAATTATTTTTGGTACAATATTATTCTTGAATTTTACTCCACAAAGCAGTATCATGTTGACAATTTAGACGTTATTGATTTCTGGATAAATTAAATTATAAATGTTTAAAAATTTATCCTTGAACTTGTTTTATTAAATTCTTATATCATTATCATCATCTTCATGTTTATATTATGTTGAAAGTCATCTGTGGCCCGTAGTGCATAGATGGACTTGGTATGATTATGACCAGGGATTATTCGGTGTAATCATGACCGTAATGTTACAAATGATGTGGTAAAAGTCCTCATTGGCCCGTAGTGTATTGACGGACAGTTGTTGGCATGATCATGACCATTGATGAACACACGAATATCCTTGGCCGTAGTGTATGGGTGATTCGATGATGTGGATTATTTATTAAGCTGAGTCTCAGCGTTAAAATTGTTGATAAACTTTTTAAATCATAGAAGATAGTAGATATCATTCTCTACTTGACTCTTCTAATGGATTGCTTATTTCCCTGCAGTTAAACTTGATGTTTGTTATATTTTATCAGTTTAACACCGTCGAAGGCTAACGATAAATTATTCTGCATTATCTTAGTCATAATATTTCTTACTGGGCTAGTTGAGCTCACCCTTTTGCTTTCATTGTTCTATTCAGGAAATGAGAATGTAGTCAGGACTAGTCGGAGAACGGAGTGACAGTCCAGATGATAGCATTAGTAGTCCTCATTATTCTATGAAATAGTGTGTTAATAAATATATTGAGGACTCCTTTTGAGTTGAATACTGTCTAGAAGACAATATTCGTATTAAAACTCTCAGTTTATGTTTTGTCGTATTTTACATGACAGTTGTATTATTAAGTTATATTTGAATTTTGTAACATGTATTTGGTGACTCAAGATAGGTGATGTATACCTGTTTTGGGGGCGTCATAGTTGGTATTAAAGCTTAGGGATATGATCCCTGGCTGAGATGTGAGACAAAAAATAGGAGGGGAGAGACGGGAAATTCCTTCGCTAGTATGACCTACCTAAGTTTATTTTGTATTTAATTGGTCGTTCAGAGTATGTGACATGTCAATTAACCCTTGTTTTGTGGCAGTATTTGAAAATGACATCTGAGAATGTTGAGAATAGCAATGGAGCACAGGAGACCGTTGAGTCTCCACAGATCAACAATCAGGATAATGTATATCAGGAAGGCAACAATCCTCATGCAAACAACAACACTGACCAAATGATGAACGATGGTAAGTTCAGAGACTTTCTGCAATTCATAAAACATCAGGAAAGAGAGACACTTGTCCGAAATACAGGTGGAAACACTGGCAACTCTCGGACGGTCACTGCTAAACAGTTCAAGAAGTTGGGACCACCGGAGTTTTTTGGAGAGCCAAAACCACTTAAGGCGGAGACGTGGATAAAGTAGATCAACAAGATATTTGATGTCTTGGGATGATCCGAGGAGCAAAAGGTTTCCTTTGCCACCTTTATGTTGCGGGCAGAAGCAGATTACTGGTGAGAATCTGTAAAGCGTACTCAACCTGCCGCACTAAAGATGTCTTGGGAGAAGTTTCAAGAACTGTTCAACGACAAGTACTTTCCCGAAAGTATTCGTCACATGAAGGAGATAGAGTTCATCAAGCTGGAGTAGAACAATATGATCGTGTCACAGTACGAAGCCAAGTTTGCTGAGTTGTCCCGGTTTGTGTCCCACTTGGTTGATAATGAGGAGAGAATGACGCGGATGTTTCTAAGAGGTTTAAAACCTTAGATACGTCAATACCTAATTTCTCATAAACTGTGTTTGTATTCAGATGTTGTAAATAGGGCTCAGTTATTGGAGCGCGATAACGAGTCAACCCAACCAAGAGAAAGCAGCCGGCAAAATGATAATACCATTGGTAGCAGTCATCGAAGCGATGACAACAAACGTGGAGGGAATAAACATGGCATAAATGGTAACCACTTCGGTGGTAATCATGGCCAAGATAATAAGAGTGGACATTTCAAGAAGAGGAGATTCAACAATGATGGAAAGACTTCAGCACTAGCACCCGTTGTTAAGGAAGGAGAACGACCACATATCATATGCTTCAAATGCGGAGGGGAGGGACACATCAGTCAAAACTGTGCGATGCAGTCCAAAACGTGTTATAATTGTGGAAGAGAAGGTCACCTAGCCCAATTTTGTCGCGTACCGATGACAAGTCCAGCTGGGATGGAGGCACCAAAGGTCATCCTAGAAAAGTTAAAACCGGTAGTTCAAGGGAGAGCATTTGTCGTGACCTCCTAGAAAGCAAGGAACCCGAATGAGGTCATCACGGGTAAGCTTATCATAAACTCTAGCGAAGTCTATACCTTATTTGATATTGGTTCTACCAATTCTATTATTTCTCCTACTTGCACTCAACGTTTAAATTTGACTCCAGAGAAATTACCGTTGGGAGAAACCTTCATTACATCCACTGTTTATAAGTCTTATTTGGTTCAAATCGGTACCCTCACATTACCTGTTGATCTTATTTCATTGAAAATACTTGCATTTGACGTAATTCTAGGGATTGATTGGTTAACTACTCATCATGCAAAAATTGATTATTTTCATAAGGTTGTTAGCTATCATATTCCTAACCAACCTATTATGCGAATTCAAGCAACCAAACCATTAAAATCAATCACTGTCATCTCAAGCCATAAAGCTACTCGTTTATTGAAAAACGGATGTCAAACTTTCTTAGCTCATGTCACGAATTTAAACAAAAATACGTCAGTTTTGAATGATATTTCTATTGTTAATAAATTTCCTAACGTATTCCCTGAAGAACTTCCTGGCCTACCCGCAGAGCGAGAAATTAAATTTTGTATCGACCTTGAACCCGGTACAAAACCCATTTCCAAAGCCCCATATCGAATGGTTCCTATTGAACTTTAGGAGTTAAAGACCCAACTGCAGGAATTATTGGACATTGGCTTTATTCGTCCTAGTACTTCTCCTTGGGTGCTCCTGTTCTATTCGTGAAGCAGAAAGATGAGAGTATGCGACTTTGTATTGATTATCGGGAGTTGAATCATGTCACCATCAAAAATAGGTACCCATTGCCACGTATTGATGACCTGTTTGACCAGTTGCAAGGAGCACAATTCTTTTCAAAAATTGATCTTCGTTCTGGATATCATTAGCTGAAGGTTAGTACTGAGGATATTCCAAAAACTGCCTTCAGAACTCGGTACGGGCATTATGAATTCTTAGTCATGTCTTTTGGATTGACTAATGCTCCTGCTGCCTTCATAGATTTGATGTACCGAGTATTCAAGGAATATTTGGATCACTTTGTGGTCGTCTTTATTGATGACATCCTTATTTATTCCAAAAGCCGTGAAGATCATGAGTAACACTTGAGGCTGACACTCCAAAAGCTTCGTTAATACAAGCTTTATGCCAAGTTGAAGAAATGTGAGTTACATGTTAAGATGCCTTGAATAGGCTAAGTTGACTTAGTGTTAAATTCAAAGAAAGTTAGAATGAGGAAGCTAATATCATCAAGTAATGAGTAAAGTATGTTATGACCATTCAAGCATGTGTATCAGGATTCATTATGCCTATAGTCATATTGACATGAACATCGTTTAGTTAAGGTATGGTTTTCACTTAGGCACACATAGCCATAAAGAGAAGGAAATTTCTAGAATATGAACTATGTGAGTAAAGTATACATGTGTTGTCTATATATAAGCATGACTACTGAGTATTGTTTAACCAAGTCACAAAGCATGATGATTACATGACCTTTTACGTTTTAATGGCATATAACTTGTAAGTTAAACTTGTGGAAATGAATTCAAGTATGATCATGTGTTATATGTGAAACTCTAGCATGTATGTATGTTAAATGTTATGTGTGATTAGTGTGTTAGAGTTAGACTAAAATCAGAAAGTTCAGAAGCTCAACCTTGGTATGGCCAAGGGCCAGCGCAGCTGCGCCGTCCCTAGGCCTAGACCAGGCGCAGCTGTGCTGTCCTACAGTCTTGCCAAGATGATCTGTTTTTGGTCTGAGGTATTAAGGCATGCTTAAATGATTACTTACTTTGTAAGGTGTGACCAATATGTCATTTAATGTGTTGAGAAGCATGCTATGCGATGACTTGTTTCTTTTAAGTGTAGACTCATATTGGTTTACACATACTAATTGAAAGACCGACTTGTTAATGTTAGGTCGTTTCAATACGAGTTAGTTAAAGCTAGTTTTATCTTGTAGCTGAGCAAACAGACAAGTATCTAAACCTTACGCACTACCTTTATTTGGTGCAAATAGGTATATGTTTATGCAAGTTCTTTGAACCCTATTTTTATTGAGCAAGTTTCCCTAAACTTACCCTAAATTATATTGAGCAAGTATCCGAATTTATTATGTTGCAAGTTTCCTAACTTACACAACTTTGAGTTTGTGAAAGTTTTCCTATCCTTCTAATATTACATTGAGCAGGATATTGTTGAATTGAAAGTTATTCATTTAAGCTTGAATCTTATTTTCAAGAATGATATTAAGTGGTTTAATTTCCTTACAATTATTCCACATCGATATTATTGATATTCGCAGTTAGTGTACTTGAGTTCGTACAGTCTTGCACTTGTACATCATTTAAAGTTCAAAAAAAAAATTCTTGAACTGTGGTAAATAGAGTCTGAACCTTTGTCCGGTCAGACAAGCCTATGAAGTTTTATAAAAGATATCCAAACCAATTGATGGTAAGGATTCTTAGACTGAAAGAACACCCCTCTTATAATAGGGGAGTACCCCAGGTATCTAATATAAGATACAATAGAGCAGGTTTAAATGTTATGCATATACATAGGGTACGCGAGGCTGATCCCCTCAAGTACTTAATCTGTAGCTAGTATAGCTATTGATTCCATTAGAGTGTTATAGTTCAAAGTTTATTTGACTAACAGTTATTCTAAAAGTAATCATTATCTTTGCTTGCGATATTCATATTGTTGAATCCATTGCAAGATATTTTTCCATTCATCATGATATATCCTTATTGTTGTATTTAAACTTGTTGAGCAAACTTGTTGCTCATCCTTGCTATATCATGAATTATATTGCAGCTAAGCCCGAGACCTCAGGAAAGGACAAGGGTAAAGGAAAGATGTGACGAACGAGATTTTGTAAATTAATTTTTAATATTTATTGAATTAAATAAATATTTTTCGATGATTTAATTAGTAGATTAAATAATTAATTGATGCAATTATGGTAGATTAATTTAATTATATGCGTTACATTTATTAAATTAATGTAGAGAATAATTATTATTCAAATATGTAATTATGTGAGCTTATTGTATTAAAAGAAATATTTAATTAAGCATGATGTTATTTAATTAATTTAATTATTAATTAGAGAGTTAATAATTTGACATTATTTATTAATGAGAAAATTATTTATGTGACTATGTGGATTTATGAGAAATTATTATATTTTATTTAAAGTATATTAAATAAAATATTGGAGTTATTTTATAAGAAATATGACATTAATTAAACTATAGTATAAGAAGTTTATCAAATTAAATGAGAATGAATTATATTGAATAGCCAAACAATGCATTAGTAGTGGTTGAGGGCAGTTAACCACGAATTGGTTAACTGACCACAACTACGTCAGTTTAATTATTATATGTGACGTCTTCTTCTTCATTCATTCCATTATTGCTAAGTCTAGAGAATTATCACAGAGAGAGAGAGAATTAAGAAATTGAGAGAATTGTGAGTTGTTTGATTGATTGAGAAAGTTTAATCCCTCCTATCTACACTAATCTGTGAGTAATTCTCTCCAACCCAAATTCCACTTTTACGTCAATTAGTTTTTTATGAAAATGGCTTTCAATCAAGTTATGTGGAATTTCTGTAAATTGGGAAATTGAGTTAGGAATATATGTAATAATTCGAGTAGCATAACATGTTTTTTATATATATATATATATATATATATATATATATATATATATATATATATATATATATATATATATTATATGATTCCATATCATAAGTTTCAGTAAATGATGACTTGCTATTTCAAAAATTTACAGAGTTTGGGTTTTGGCCATATGGCCTTATACGTGATATTTCATGTATTGATCGTATGTTATCCCTAAATTTTACACTCGTATATTAATATGCATGTTGATACGAAGAGACCAAAGTTTAAATAAATGGATTCGGTGTTATAACGAATCCGTAGTGACAATTTTCATGTTTTATTTTCAAAACCTTCAAGAACATCAAGAACCGTGAAAGTAAATGTGTTGATTTTGCAAATTATGTGTTGTAACTTGTTAAAAATCATGCTAGATGGGTTAAGTAATGATTATATATGTATTACAATGATTGGGTAAGACTAAATTCGTATAAAATTACTAATTGGAAGTTATGGTCATATTCATGTATAATTTTACGTGTGATTGATTTTTGGCCTAATTTGGCCTTGTTATGTTCGCGAACTGCAGAACTGCAGAAACTGCAGAAAATGAGACTGGGTAACCCCGCCCCCGGCGGGTGTTACCAAACTAAATTACCCCGCCCCGGCGGTCAAAAAAATAAATAAAATATAAATAAATAAATATCTGATGAAAATTATTATTAAAATATTTATAAAATAAAGTAAATATTTTAATTGAGATATTTATGGAATAAAATAAATATTCGATGAAAATTATTATTAAAATATTTATAAAATAAATTAAATATTTTAATTGAGATATTATGGAATAAAATAAATATTCGATGAAAATTATTATTAAAATATTTATAAAATAAATTAAATATTTTAATTGAGATATTATGGAATAAAATAAATATTCGATGAAAATTAATATTAAAATATTTATAAAATAAATTAAATATTTTAATTGAGATATTTATGGAATAAAATAAATATTCAATGAAAATTATTATTAAAATATTTACAAAATAAAGTAAATATTTTAATTGAGATATTTATGGAATAAAATAAATATTCGATGAAAATTATTATTAAAATATTTATAAAATAAAGTAAATATTTTAATTGAGATATTTATGGAATAAAATAAATATTCGATGGAAATTATTATGAAATAATTTATTCGAGTGTAATAATAGTAAAAGAATGAAAATATTCTAATTTAATTAAGTAATTAAATTAGAAGGGTAATGATTTGTTAAATAAAGTGGAGTTTATATTAAGTGAAAATATAACTAATGAATGTCGTGAATACATATGGTATGTGTGTAGGATTTGTGGTGAACGAAAGTAGTAATCGTTTAGCCTACGCACGAGGCAAGTTTCCTAACCCTACTTGTCATTATTGTTCAAGATTATTATTTACCTCGAGTAAATTATCATTACTATTATTCAAGTTCAAATGTTATATTATTTTTTTCAAAGCCTGATTCAGTTATACAATAATTGTCCTATTGTATACTTCTTGAGATTATTATTCAAATTGAATATCATTATTGTTGAACCTTATTAAGACTAGTGAACTTTATTGATTTAACTAGTCCTTAGTTGATGAACGTTCTAAATTTCAGAACCCTTATTGAATTATCCAAACCAAACTTCCTTTGGTGCGGACTCGAATGTCAAACTGAGATGAACAACCCTGCAAAGGGATTTACTTATGTGTTAGCATTAAGATATTGTGCACAGTATGGTACTAAGGGCTGATCCCCCTAAGTATGAGAAGAAAGGTCCATAGTCTTATGACTGTTAAAGGTTTCAAGTATAACCCTTGATAACCTAGGACATAGTTCAAGGTCTTATGACCCTCAGAAATCTTTTGATTCTTGTTATTCATTCTTGATTCAAAAGTTGAGCTTTTATTTCAGATGTCTTTGATTCACTTGCATGTTATTATATTGTTATTTCATTTTTATACTTGTGGGCAATCATGCTCACTCTTGCGTTATAATAACATTGCAGTTAAGAACGATAGAACCGACGAACCTTTCACTAGTAAAGGCAAGGGCAAAGTTAGCAAGTGTTGAAGACTTGTTATTTTATTTGATGATGTATTTATGTTAGACTTGAGTTAATGATGTTGTTTAAGACTTATTGTTTATATTTCCGCACAGATATTTAAGGTTAGTTCAACCTGGGATTATGTTTATGATTCAGATGTTGTAACCCTATAAGGGGAAGATTTTTATTTCTATCTATTGCATGGTTTGCATTTATTATAGGTAGATAGATATATGTACACTTCCTTCCAATCAAAATCAGATTCAATTTAGATCAATTGGCGAGGTTATACGTAAAAGAGATTGTTTTGAGGCACGGAGTGCCGGTGTCAATTGTTTCCGATAGAGATCCGCGTTTCACATCAAATTTCTAGAAACGTCTTCAGGAATGCATGGGTACGCAATTGCGAATGAGTACATCATACCATCCTCAAACAGACGTACAGAGCGAGAGAACAATTTAAACGTCAGAAGATATGCTAAGAGCCTGTGTGATGGACTTCAAAGGAAATTGGGATGATCACCTACCGTTAGTAGAGTTCGTCTACAACAATAGTTACCACGCTAGTATTGGCATGCCGCCTTACGAAGCGTTATACGGCAGAAAGACCAGAACTCCGTTTTACTGGGATGAAGTTGGTGAGAGACAATTGCTAGGGCCAGAATTGGTACAGCAGACAGCAGAAATAGTCAAAGTGATCCGAGCACGACTGGTAGCGGCTCAAGATTGACAGAAGAAATACACTGACCCACATCGTAAAAATATCGAGTTTGAATCAGGTAGTTATGTTTTCTTGAAGGTCTCTCCCTGGAAAGGAAGGATCAGATTCGAAAAGAAAGGGAAATTGAGCCCAAGATTCATTGGACCCTTTGAAGTACTGAGAAGAATCGGTGAAGTCGCATATGAGGTAGCCTTACCTCCATCACTCGAGAATGTCCACAACGTCTTCCATGTGTCTGTGTTACGACCCTACAAGGCTGATTACAAGCATGTAATTGAATATAAACCCCTGCATTTTGAGAAAGACTTATCTTACGAAGAAATTTCTGTCCAAATTGTCGACCAAAAAGAAAAAGTTCTCAGAAATAAAGTTATACCTTCTGTTAAGGTAATTTGGAGGAACCACAACGCTGAAGAAGCTACGTGGGAACTCGAAGAGAATATGATGAAGAATTACCCTCAATTATTTACTTAATTATGTGTAAGCGATTCTGGGGACAGAATCTTTATAAGGGGGGAGAATGTAACGGGTCGAAATTTTTGAGTCGTAATTCTAGGGACAGAATCCTTTTAAGAATGGAAAGATGTGACGAACGAAATTTTGTAAATTAATTTTTAATATTTATTGAATTAAATAAATATTTTTCGATGATTTAATTATTAGATTAAATAATTAATTGATGCAATTGTGGTAAATTAATTTAATTATATGTGTTACATTTATTAAATTAATGTAGAGAATAATTATTATTCAAATATGTAATTATGTGAGTGTTGGGCCATAATACTTTTCCTTATTGGGCCAGAATTAATGGGCCTCTCCCTTGGATTATTTTACCTTTGTCCTTTTGATCCGAGTAATTTGGGTCCAGTTATTTGTCAATTCCATTGGGTCCTTTCGGTTGGATCCGGTCGCGTGGGTCACTTCCATCATTTGGGCTTAGTCATTGAATCAGCCCATTATACAAATTATTACCTAACCCTGTAAGACCCCGAATTTTATAAAATAAAAGTATTCAATTTTTCATATAATTATAATTCAGTAAATGGTTAAATTGTTAAAAAGTTAAAGGTATGGGTGAAATGTAAAAATTTTTCAAAATAAACAAGTGGTTATAAAATAATCATTGTTGTCGGGGAATATTCATTGGTCGTGGAATATTCTTTCTGTAGGGGAATATTTGTACGACGGCGCAGCTATTTGTGGACCCCATAACGGAAAACGGTCGGATGAAGATAACGACAAAAATTGAGTTTTTATAATTAACGGCGTAGTTGTTACCGTTAACACTGTTGGAATACCTGGTGGTTAAAATATAGTAATACGCGTAGTTACACAGTAGCACACGGTATTGCACAGTATTTTTTTCAACTATTAATTCTTACGTAAGAAGGCACTACTCAATAATTGTTACAGTAGTTACTGTTCAATATTTTATTTTATTGATTCAATAATTGCTGCGTTGATATTTTATATTATTGTTGTTTCAATAATTGTTGCTGCACAGTATTTTTCATTATCAGATCAATAATTCATATTATTTAAATAATATTATTAGATAGCATTATTGGTAATGTCTAGAAAGTTCTGTCTAAGGAGAGGTTTGGTCATCTAATTGCGCGCTAGTAAGAAGAAATTCTTATTAGAAAGCCCCCTCTTTCCTGGGAACGACCTGGTTGTCATAATTGTGACTCTGTAATATTATTTGTGAATAATTAATTATTGATTCATATGATAAGGAAATATTTATTTTATGTGGATATAAATGAGGGATATATTTTTGTGGTTAAAAATGAAGGAGTTAATGTTGAGATTTTTATCAGTATTTTTGTCGGAATGGAGGTATTAAAAATTAGGGTTTTTGAGATATTTTGCGGGGCTTATAATTTTTAATCCAACCGTTGAATCGTGGTAATTTTTGGATATGTTATACATATATAAGTTGAGTATATGTCCATAAATTTTGAACCGTTAAAAATGAACGTATGATTTATTATGAATTTTACGAGATGACTGGTTCAGAAATTGTTGAAGTTTCGAAATTTATCATTTTGATGGAAAATTCTAGAATTGGTGGGCCCCACTCTTGGTTGGTGAAGAAATGTGCTGAGATTTTTATTCAAATGTGGTGGGTGGGAATAGTAGCAGGTAAAGCCATCAGGTTGCAGGTTAAGTCTGCTTCGGCGTGCTAACATTTTCCTATAAATAGAGGGCTAAGTTAGAATTGAAAATTACACCAGAAACATAAGTTTTCTCTCTTTCTCTCTCTATATTATGAAGCATATTTTGTGAGTATTTAGATACTTTGAGAGTCGCTATTCAGTGCAAGTTTCCTTCGGCTTTGCATTCCAGTCAGAAATACTGCACTTTTGAGGTAAGGGATAGTAAGAGATTTTAAGGGTTGTTATATTTTTTATGTTCGTAACTTTTCAGACCTTCAGAAAAATTTGGAAAAATTTGAAATGATATTTTGATGAGTTTTATTGATTGTGTCCAAAAATGGTGATTTTTGGATGTATATATTAAGAGTTATGAATTTCACGGGAAAATACTATTTTAAAAGTAACCGCTTATAACTCATTGTGGTTAACTCCAAAATTGATGAAATTTTTATTGAAAGTATATCTATATAATATCAATGTACTCTGTAAATTTCGGAATTTTTGGATAAAAGTACAATTTATGATAAATGTCTAAATATTCGGCGATTTTGGCCATATGAAAAAGAGTAAATGAGTTTTAAAAATTCTGAGAAAAATATATGTTCAATATGGGACTATATTCTGCTAAATCCCAAAAAATAAATATTTTTGGAACTGATTGTGTATTTTTCATGAAAATAGACTAGTTATGAGAAAATGAATTAAATATGTTATGTGAAGTAAAAAAATTGGAAAATAGGATTTTATGGCTTGAGAATCCTATATGAGGTATATGCAGATTTTTGATGAGGGTTTTGATTATTGATGATTAAATCGTAAGAGTTGACATTTTATGATGATTAAATGCATTAATTAGTAAAGTGTAAATAATTTAAATAAATTGTTTATAAGCTTAAGAAATATTATTCGTTCAATATCATTATACTGAAATATTGGTATGTATATTATTGTGAAAATTCTACCTTTTTCATGTCGGGGTTACTATTCACGAGTTACTATTCCCGAGTCACTATTCACGAGGTACTATTCACGACAAAATTTGGTTTCTTTTTCTAACAAAATTATAGTTGATTTATGAATATTGCTCTTGAAATTAAATCCATGTTTTGATCATATTATTTTTATTATCATATATAACATTTTTATAACCCTGATGTTGAAATTCTCTTTCACTTGAGTGTAAAGATGGGTAGATTGTTGGTATGATCATGACTATGGGTTCTCTTTGGCCAGTAGTGCAAAGTTGAATTGTTGACTGGTATGATCATGACCATTGAATTTATAACTGAATATCTTTAGCTTAAGTGTAAAGGTGAATTGATCAACATGGTTATAATTATTATTTATATAATTCTGAAACGATTATATATTTTTTTGAGATATTAATATATTTGGCCTATAGTGCAAATATAAACTGTTGAAGAATATCTTTGGCCTGTAGTGTAAAGATGAATTATTGATGAATATCTTTGGCCTGTAGTGCAAAGATGAACTGTTGATGAATATCTTTGGCCTGCAGTGCAAAGAAGAATTATTGATGAATATCTTTGGCCTGTAGTGCGAAGATGAACTGTTGTTGAATATCTTTGGCCCGTAGTGCAAAGATGGTTTGTTGATGAATATCTTTGGCCGTAGTGCGAAGATGGATTTATTAGCATGATTATGAACAGGAATTGTGATTTGGTATAACCATGATCTTTGATGTTTCAGATAAAGACAGGTGATGAAAATATTCTTCGTCTTGGGTGCGAAAAAAAATTTAGAATCACAGTTATGATTATGAGTTATTCATATAATTGTGGAAAGGAACTGTTGAGTGATGTTACAAGGATAAAATATTGTTGGTGGATTTTTAACATGAAGAAGATAATAGACTTTATTGTCTATTTGACACTTCTAATGGATTGTTCGTTCCGCTGCAATTATGGTTGAAATTTTTATCATCTACCATATGTTCTAAATCTCTGATTTATTACTGATGAAGACTATTAATAATTTATTTATCTTTAGTCATGATATTCTTTACTGGGCTAGTTGTGCTCACCCTTTTGTTTCACAATTCCTTTCAGGTAATAAGAGTGTAGCTGGGTCGAGCGGGGGTAACAAGGGAATAGAACGGTGGTCATCAATTAGTAGTTATATTTGGTGAAGAAAATATGATTAGGCGAACCCAACGTTGGAAGGGTGTATTGTCACTATCATACACGATGTCTAATGACATACAACCTCGTGTCATCATAAGACATGGTTGTGCTCATCCACTTGCTGAGTATCTTTACGGGCACTACCTATATAATCTTGGTGTTTGTTTGAAGTATAATTTTCAATTAGAGACAGTGGAGATAATGATATGTCAAGAGAAGACTCACCATTGGGAAGAATATGATAGTAAACTTCTCATTTTTCTTTGGGGTCTATTGGGTCAACCAAGGATAATTCTGTGGCCATATGATATCTATCATAACCTAGATGCATGGCCTCCCATGTACGAAGGTTTTCTTGAGCACTTTCCAAAGATTCTAATTTTTAAAACAGTTTTTGACTATACCTTTATGTAAGGTACCACTTTGAGGTGATGTCCACTGATGGGACATGAGTCACATTTGGTATATATTTGTATCCAAACTCACAGCATATGTGTTGTTGTATTTTGCACGACAATTATTGTAATAAAGTTGTAGTTATTTTCTGTACCATGTATTTGGCGACTCAGAATAGGTTGGATGGAATGGACCTGTTTTGGGGTTGTCACAGTTGGTATCAGAGCTTAGGGATATGATCTCTGGCGGAGATCGGGAAATATAACTAGGAGAGGAGAGATAAGTAAATTCTTTGCTAGTGTCCTACCTAAGCTTAATTGTTGGTTGGTCATAATATATGGATATTATGTGATACGTTAATTTGCTTAATTAACCCTTGTTTTATGGAAGTATTTGAGAATGGCAGCTGAGAATGCTAATAATGGAGTGAATGAGACTGTGGGGATACCTCTAATCACTAACCATGATAATGTGATGTCAGATGAAGAAGGAATTAGAGAAATCCATGTGGTGAGTGAAGAATTGATAGTTACACCCGAAATGGTCGCAGAGGTAACAACTGAGAGTGAGGAAGAAGAGGAAGAAGAGGTACCTGAGGAGAGTTTGTTAGAGGTATTATATGATCAAAATATAGAATTGCAAAATCGTATTCATGAGTTAGAAGAGCAGGCTGAAGAACGATAGGCGGTCGTGGAGCAAAAGGATGCAACAATTCAAGCTTGTGTTACCCGATATGTGATGCTTGGACAGAAGCATTCTTTGGCAGAGTATAAGATGATAAAGATAGAATCTGAGCTGAAAGAAGAAAAAACTGAACGAGTGAGAATAAGTGATGCATGGGCAAAAGCCGCACAACACGTGGATATTGTGGAAAGAGATGTTCGATCTAAGAAGGCTAAAATAGATGATATGAATTTCTCTTTTTGGAAAGCAATTGGGAGAACTCAACATCGAGTTTTGAATTACCCTGTACAGAGCGGTCAACCTGAATTCGATATGGATCGAAGATTGATGATTCGGATCATGAATCAGGAGTACGACGAGGCAGTTGAGGGAAGAATATGTCCTATAGAAAAGTATATTCCTACGGTAGTGATGAAGCCAAATGCTGCCCCAGACAAGTCAAAGCCGGGTAGTTCGAGGGATGTCGGTTGTCATGACTTCCCAATAAATGAGGAACCCAAATAAAGTTATCATGGGATATGAGCAATGGAGAAATCATGATGTGAGAGATAGAATCTGAAATGAAAGCAAGGTATTCTCAACTCTTTGAAATACCAGGTACGTAAATTTCGGGGACGAAATTTCATAAGGAGAGGAGATTGTAAGACCCCGAATTTTATGAAATAAAATTACAATTTAGTAAATGGTTAAATTGATAAAAAGTTAAAGTTATGGGTGAAATGTGAAATTTTTTTAAAATAAACAAGTGGTTATAAAATAATCATTGTTATCGGGGAATATTCGTTGGTCGTGGAATATTCTTTCTGTCGGGAAATATTCGTACGACGGCGCAGCTATTTGTGGACCCCATAACGGAAAACGGTCAGATGAAGATAACAACAAAAATTGAGTTTTTATAATTAACGGCGTAGTTGTTACCGTTAACATTGTTGGAATACCTGGTGGTTAAAATACAGTAATACGCGTAGTTGCACAATAGCACACGGTATTGCATAGTATTTTTTTCAATTATTAATTCTTACGTAAGAAGGCACTACTCAATAATTGTTACAGTAGTTACTGTTCAATATTTTATTTTATTGATTCAATAATTGCTGCGTTGATATTTTATATTATTGTTGTTTCAATAATTGTTGCTGCACAGTATTTTTCATTATCAGATCAATAATTCATATTATTTAAATAATATTATTAGATAGCATTATTGGTAATGTCTAGAAAGTTCTGTCTAAGGAGAGGTTTGGTCATCTAATTGCGCGCTAGTAAGGAGAAATCCTTATTAGAAAGCCCCCTCTTTCCTGGGAACGACCTGGTTGTCATAATTGTGACTCTGTAATATTATTTGTGAATAATTAATTATTGATTCATATGATAAGGAAATATTTATTTTATGTGGATATAAATGAGGGATATATTTTTGTGGTTAAAAATGAAGGAGTTAATGTTGAGGTTTTTATCAGTATTTTTGTCGGAATGGAGGTATTAAAAATTAAGGTTTTTGAGATATTTTGCGGGGGTTATAATTTTTAATCCAACCGTTGAATCGTGGTAATTTTTGGATATGTTATACATATATAAGTTGAGTATATGTCCATAAATTTTGAACCGTTAAAAATGAACGTATGATTTATTATGAATTTTACGAGATGACTGGTTCAGAAATTGTTGAAGTTTCAAAATTTATCATTTTGATAGAAAATTCTAGAATTGGTGGGCCCCACTCTTGGTTGGTGAAGAAATGTGCTGAGATTTTTATTCAAATGTGGTGGGTGGGAATAGTAGCAGGTAAAGCCATCAAGTTACAGGTTAAGTCTGCTTCGGCGTGCTAACATTTTCCTATAAATAGAGGGCTAAGTTAGAATTGAAAATCACACCAAAAATATAAGCTTTCTCTCTTTCTCTCTCTATATTATGAAGCATATTTTGTGAGTATTTAGATACTTTGAGAGTTGCTATTCAGTGCAAGTTTCCTTCGGCTTTGCATTCCAGTCAGAAATACTGCACTTTTGAGGTAAGGGATAGTAAGGGATTTTAAGGGTTGTTATGTTTTTCATGTTCGTAACTTTTCAGACCTTCAGAAAATTCTGGAAAAATTTGAAATGATATTTTGATGAGTTTTATTGATTGTGTCCAAAAATGGTGATTTTTGGATGTATATATTAAGAGTTATGAATTTTACGGGAAAAGACTATTTTAAAAGTAACCGCTTATAACTCATTGTGGTTAACTCCAAAATTGATGAAATTTTTATTGGAAGTATATCTATATAATATCAGTGTACTCTGTAAATTTCAAAATTTTTGGATAAAAATACAATTTATGATAAATGTCTAAATATTCGGCGGTTTTGGCCATATAAAAAATATTAAATGAGTTTTAAAAATTCATAGAAAAATATATGTTCAATATGGGACTATATTCTTTTAAATCTCAGAAAAAAAATATTTTTAAAACTGATTTGGTATTTTTCATAAAAATGGACGAGTTATGAAAAAATGAATTAAATATGTTATGTGAAGTAAGAAAATTGGAAAATAGGATTTTATGACTTGAGAATCCTATATGAGGTATATGCAGATTTTTTATGAGGGTTTTGGTTATTGATGATTAAATCGTAAGAGTTGGCATTTTATGATGATTAAATGCATTAATTAGTAAAGTGTAAACAATTTAAGTAAATTGTTTATAAGCTTAAGAAATATTATTCTTTCAATATCATTATACCGAAATATTGGTATGTATATTATTGTGAAAATTCTACCTTTTTCATGTCGAGGTTACTATTCACGAGTTATTATTCACGAGTTACTATTCATGAGTAGTAATTCACGAGTTACTATTCACGACAAAATTTAGTTTCTTTTTCTAACCAAATTATAGTTGATTTATGAATATTGCTCTTGAAATTAAATTCATGTTTTGATCATATTATTTTTATTATCATATATAACATTTTTATAACCCTGATGTTGAAATTCTCTTTCACTTGAGTGTAAAGATGGGTAGATTGTTGGTATGATCATGACTATGGGTTCTCTTTGGCCAGTAGTGCAAAGTTGAATTGTTGACTGGTATGATCATGACCATTGAATTTATAACTGAATATCTTTAGCTTAAGTGTAAAGGTGAATTGATCAACATGGTTATAATTATTATTTATATAATTCTGAAACGATTATATATTTTTTTGAGATATTAATATATTTGGCCTATAGTGCAAATATAAACTGTTGAAGAATATCTTTGGCCTGTAGTGCAAAGATGAATTATTGATGAATATCTTTGGCCTGTAGTGCAAAGATGAACTGTTGATGAATATCTTTGGCCTGTAGTGCAAAGATGAATTATTGATGAACATCTTTGGCCTGTAGTGCGAAGATGAACTGTTGTTGAATATCTTTGGCCCGTAGTGCAAAGATGGTTTGTTGATGAATATCTTTGGCCGTAGTGCGAAGATGGATTTATTAGCATGATTATGAACAGGAACTGTGATTTGGTATAACCATGATCTTTGATGTTTCAGGTAAAGACAGGTGATGAAAATATTCTTCGTCCTGGGTGCGAAGAAAAATTTAGAATCACAATTATGATTATGAGTTATTCATATGATTGTGGAAAGGAACTTTTGAGTGATGTTACAAGAATAAAACATTGTTGGTGGATTTTTAACATGAAGAAGATAATAGACTTTATTGTCTATTTGACTCTTCTAATGGATTGCTCGTTCCGCTGCAACTATGGTTGAAATTTTTATCATCTACCTTATGTTCTAAATCTCTGATTTATTACTGATGAAGACGATTGATAATTTATTTATCTTTAGTCATGATATTCTTTACTGGGCTAGTTGTGCTCACCCTTTTGTTTCATAATTCCTTTCAGGTAATAAGAGTGTAGCTAGGTCGAGCGGGGGTAACAAGGGAATCATCAATTAGTAGTTATATTTGGTGAAGAAAATTGGGTGAGGCGAACCCAACGTTGAAAGGGTGTTTTGTCACTATCATACACGATGTCTAATGACATACAACCTCGTGTCATCATAAGACAGGGTTGTGCTCATCCACTTGCTGAGTATCTTTACGAGCACTACCTATATAATCTTGGTGTTTGTTTGAAGTATAATTTTCAATTAGAGACGTGGAGATAATGATGTGTCAAGAGAAGACTCACCATTGGGAAGAATATGATAGTAAACTTCTCATTTTTCTTTGGGGTCTATTGGGTCAACCAAGGATAATTATGTGGCCATATGATATCTATCATAACCTAGATGCATGGCCTCCCATGTACGAAGGTTTTCTTGAGCACTTCCCAAAGATTCTAATTTCTAAAACAGTTTTTGACTATATCTTTATGTAAGGTACCACTGTGAGGTGTTGTCCACTGATGGGACATGAGTCACATTTGGTATATATTTGTATCCAAACTCACAGCATATGTGTTGTTGTATTTTGCACGACAATTGTTGTAATAAAGTTGTAGTTATTTTCTATACCATGTATTTGGCGACTCAGAATAGGTTGGATGGAATTGACCTATAATGGGGTTGTCACAAACCCAGCTTTGACCGGTAATCATTACACCAAGTAATAGTTTACTATTATGTCTGCCACCTTCCTGCATGGCATTAATGTGGATGGGACTCTGGTGACCGGCGGTAGCAAACAATAGTAGCAGGTAGGGAGGTGAGCTATATGCTTTCGGCTGAGATGACCGGGAGTGGGGGTGGTGTCAGGAGATAGTGGGTGGCATAGTAAACTGAGTCTGGAGTACGTTTGGGGGGAGGATCACATATGAGAGGAAGGTAACAAAACATTACACCACACACAATCATATTATTATTCTCTCTCAAGCACTAGACATTATATTCCTCCATTGTTAACCTTGTGATCGCCTGTACTGACTCTCATGCCTGAGCTATCCCCCGACGGTCAGGCCGTCAAGCTTTTGGTGTTGACTCGTTGAACTGTGCAGGATTAGAGCGTCTTACGTGATTGGGATGTGGGAGAAGATCTTGGCGTTAACATTGGCGCTAGAAGGAGGGGTGAGTTCTAGTGTCCTGGGTATTTTTCAATCATGCATTGTGGTCGTTCTACACCGGTATTCATGAGGAAGAGTAGAACGCCTACGCCTGAAAGGCAGCCGATGGCTGCCAGTGAATCAATATCGTGATCGTTTGGGACCTGCACTAAGTGTTCATGCCAGCACAGCGTCCAAACGTTCACATGGAGATTCTCGTCCGAGGGCTGTGAGCAAAGCTAAGAGAAAGGTAGTTTTCACGACAGAGAAAGGGTATGGCCATGGTCGAAAACGAGTAGAAGGCACCTTGCCTAGAACTCGATACCGAGATAACCAAGACGAAAAGGCCTCTCGACTGGCTAAGATGGCAGATGAGGCAGATAGGGCCATGGAGGTACTTGTAAAGCAACGATAGGATATAGCTGAGCAGATGTCCTGAATGGCAGAGTTGAGGGACGAAGCGTCCAGCTATGTTCAATCCGAAGAACGTAGGCATCGGAGTGGGAAAGAACCTGCTCATTCGGGGCGAGAGTCTCGGGGTCCACCTCGAGAAAGAAGAAAATCTAGAAGCCCTACTCCTCAAAGATCGAAGAGGGCACATCACCCTGTCGGTTCTAAGGAGCAGGGTCGAAAAGAACGAAGAGGTCGATCCAGAGATCGCACTCCTGAGAATACAAAGAAGGCGCTTATTGTTGTGCATTCCCACCATGGCAGCTGAGTTCAAAGGCGAAGTAGATCTAGGGGTCGTACACCAGAAAGTTCACCGAGGGCATTCCACTCTGTGGACCATCGTCATCGTAAAAGCCCCTCGAAAGTTGGAGGTTCTATTGTAAGAGGACGGTCCACTCAGAAGAGGGAGGAGTCGCTGGAAAAATAAGCATCATCCCAACCAGAAGGCATGGAGTATCTGGTTAAAGAGTTGAAGGAACTTCGGAGGCAGGTTGCCGAGGTACAAAAAATGAAAGATACTTCGGGAAAGAAGGCATCCCCTTTTTTCGCGGAGATTCTAAAAGAAAAAGCTGACCCCACCAAGAAGTTGCCCCACATTGAAAGCTATGACGGATCGGGGGATCCCTATGACCACAGTCAGGCGTTCGATCGACTGATGGATTATTATGACTTTAGCGATGCTGCTAAGTGTCATACTTTTGTCACGATACTCCGAAAGGATGCCAGGCAGTGGATGGGGACTTTGCCTTTGGATTCAATTTCATCTTGGGCGAACATGTGCAATAAATTCCATGCTCGCTTCGGAAGCAACAAAAGGAGGGGGAAACCAACTGGCTCATTGGCTCAGGTTCGACAGTATTCGAATGAGTCTTTGGGCCAATATTTTAAGCGGTTCCGTGAAGCAGTAGGCCAAGTGATAGACCTGAACGATCTACAAGCCGTAGGACTATTTCAGAATGGGTTAGATCTGGTCAAATCAGAGAAGTTGGTGAAAAAGTTAATGTTTCATCACCCGAAGAGTCTCGCTGAAGCCTTTGACAAAGCTGAAGGTTATATCGTGGTAGAAGAAGCCATGAATAGCCTTAAACGTCCTTCTTCAGATCGGCTTAAGGAGACAGATCGGGACAAAACAGAAGGGGACCAGGGTAAGAATGAAGGAAATAAAGACCGTCATGATGGCGGATCAAAGAAATTCAACAATAATTGGAGACAGAGTGGAGGACGCCCGTCCGCTCCAGCCCAGAGAGTAAATAGGACGTATACCGCACTCAACACTGACAGGGCTGTTATCTTAGATCAGATTAAGAATCAACCTATCTTCGAGCCACCTCGAGATAACATTAATCCCGAAAAAGGAAATTCTCATAAGTATTGTGACTATCATCAAGCCTCGGGTCACGATACGAACGACTGTGCTAGTTTGAAAGATTTTATTGAAAGAAAGGTACAAGGCGGGGCTTTAGTTCAGTATGTGGCTGCCAGAACGAATCAACAACAAGATAGAAGACCTGTTCAGGCGGCCCAACCAGTTTAGCAAGTGTTCCCAGCTCCTGGACCACCAGCAAGGCAAGTGATAGATGTCATCACCGGAGGTACTTCTGGTAAACTTGTTGGAAAGAAGCGTTGAAGTTATCTGGATTCAATCATGTCGGTGGCGGGTACCCTCCCGAAGACTGACAGACTTTATCCGGGTACAGTGATCTCCTTCACTGATGAGAATTACCCTTCGAAAACCATCGAACCACATGAAGGATCATTGGTAGTGATTGCACAAGTGGGTTCGGTGGATATAAAACGAATGATGATCGACAATGGGTCTTCTGTGGATATCATATATGCCCATGCTTATCAGAGGATGAATCTTGATGGGCAGAAGATGGAGATCGGGCAGGAGGCCCCTTTATACGGCTTCAGCAACGATCCAGTCAAAGTGGCTGGAACCATCGAGCTGCCGGTCATCTTCGGAACGGCCCCCCAGCAGGTAAAAATTATTTACAAATTTTATGTTGTATATGTAGATTCCGCTTATAATGCTATTTTGGGGAGGCCCACTTTAACTGCTCTACAAGCTGTGACCTCAATCCCCCATTTCAAAATCAAATTTCCCACGGCTCATGGGGTTGGTGAAGTGAAAGGAGATTTGGATCTGGCCCGAAGATGTTATAGAAATGCTGTGATCTCTTCGGGAGTGGGGGTATCGAAGTAAAAGCAGACCATGACGATAGAGATCGAACCCTTCACGGAAAGCAGTTCAGAGCCGTTGGTCATGCCAGCTGAAGAAACAGAGGAGATAGAGCTCATCCATGGCAAGGCAAACAAGACAGTGAAAATAGGTTCGGGACTGCCGGAACCTCTCCGGACGAACCTCATTGAACTCCTGCTATGCTATGTTGACATCTTCACATGGGAACCTCAAGACATGCTGAGAGTGAGTAGGGATATTGCTGAGCATTGATTAGAAGTGGACCCGTCAAAAAAGCCAGTTCGACAGAAGAGGAGGATTTTTGCACCTGAGCGCCAGCGGATCATCGGTGAAGAGATTGCAAAGCTGTTAGCGACTGACTTCATCTTTGAGATCGACTACCCGCAGTGGATGGCAAATGTGGTGTTGGTCCAAAAGCAGAACGGGAAATGGCGAGTCTGCATTGACTATACAGATCTGAATAAAGCTTGTCCAAAGGATTTCTACCCGTTGCCCCACATCGACCAGCTCATCGATGTAACTTCGGGGTATGCTTTATTAAGTTTTATGGACGCGTTCTCTAGGTATCATCAGATCTCCATGTGTAAAGAGGATATACCGAAGACGGTGTTCATTACGCATCGTTTGGTATATGCCTATAAGAAAATGACCTTCGGCCTCATCAATGCCGGAGCCACTTACCAGAGGATGATGAACTATGTCTTCAGATATCAGTTGGGCAAGAATATGGAGGTGTACGTAGATGACATGATTGTTAAAAGCATGCTGGTACATAAATATCTGGATGATTTAGAAGAATGCTTTCAGACAGTTCGTCATCACAAATTGAGACTGAATCCTGTTAAGTGCACCTTCGGATTAGGGGCTGGCAAGTTTCTGGGTTATCTAGTCAGCCAAAGAGGAATTAAAGTCAATCCAGAAAAGATTTAAGCGATCCTGAATATGAAGACTCCTCAGTCATTTAAAGATGTTCAACGTCTGACTGGAAGGATTACGGCTTTGAGGAGGTTCATGTCCAAATCGGTAGAAAGGTGTTTGCCATTTTTTGATATGTTGAAGGGGCCGATCCAATGGACTTAGGAATGTGAAGACGCCTTTCAGAGCATCAAGTCCTACTTATCTTCGGCTCCTTTGTTGGTGAAGCCCGCTCCTGCTGAGCCTCTGTATTTGTACTTAGCAGCTAGTTCGTTGGCAGTAAGAGCTGTTTTGGTGCACGAAGTTGGGGGTAAGCAGCACCCAGTTTACTATGTAAGCCATGTCCTTCGGGATGCTGAAACAAGGTACCCAAACATTGAAAAGTTTGCTTTTGCTTTAACAACTGCTAGTCGAAAGCTTAGGCAATACTTCCAGGGTAGATTGGTAATAGTATACACAGATCAGCTTTTGAAGAAAATTATGGGCAAACTTGAGGTATCGGGGAGATTAGCTGCATGGACGATGGAGTAATCCCAATTTTTCATTAAATATCATCCCCGAACCGCCATCAAGGAGCAGGCTTTGGCAGATTTTGTGGTCAAATATTCGTTCTCTGAAGCTGATGAAGTCATGGCAGAAGCCGAAGGATCTGACAGAATAGTCGCAGTTCTTCAGCAAAATCAGAGTTTGTGGACGCTGTATGTAGATGGGTCTTCTACTATGGATGTCAGCGGAGCAGGGATTATTCTGACAAGTCTGGAGGGATTCAAGGTGCAACAGGCCATCAGATTTTAGTTCAAAGCAACGAACAATGAGGCAGAGTATGAGGCAGTGTTGGCTGGATTGCGACTAGCTAAGAGTCTCGAAATGCAAATAATAGTCATCTTCAGTGACTCTCAGTTAGTCGTCAAATAAGTCTCCGGGAAATACGAAGCCCGAGATCATAGAATGATCAAGTATTTGGTGGAATTGAAAGAACTACTTCAGTATTTCCAGTCCTACGAATTTCAGGGGGTCGAACGTAATGACAATTCCATTGCTGATGCACTCTCCAAATTAGCCACTACGGATGTTAACGTCTTTGATGGGTCGGTTTACTTGGAAATTCTGCAACATCCTAGTGTTCATCATGAATTGGTAATGTGCGCTGATCGAACCAACTGCTGGTTGACTCCATATCTGGAGTATCTGGCAGATGGCGTCTTACCTTCGGATCAGATGTTAACCAAGAAAATCAAGTACAAAAGTGCTAATTTCCTTCTGATAGATGGAGATTTGTTCCGAAGGGCATTCTCGTCTCCACTGTTAAAATGTTTGACTCCATCCGAAGCTGAATACGCTCTCTGGGAGGTACATGAAGGCATTTATGACGACCATATGGCTGCTAAGTCATTAGCATACAAAGTACTTCGTCAGGGGTACTACTGGCCTACCATCTTCAAGGGAGAAATGTCAGCTCAACAGTCCGATCCCACATCAGCCACCAGAAGAGCTATACTCAATCTTATCTCCTATACCCTTTGCTGTCTGGGGGGTTGATATACTAGGTCCACTACCGAAAGCAAAAGGTCAGGTCAGCTTTGTTATAGTTGTCATCGACTACATGACCAAGTGAGTAGAAGCGAAACCACTTAGGTTAATAACGGAACAGGAATGCTTAAAGTTCATCAAGGAGTCGGTAGTATTTTGGTTCAGAATTCCTAAGGTGGTGATTTCGGACAATGGACGTCAATTTGTGGGATCAAAATTCGAAGCATTTTTGAAAGAAATGGGGGTCCAGCACAGAAAGACTTCGGTAGCTCATCCTCAGTCTAATGGACAAGTCGAAGTGACCAACAGAACGCTGCTAAATGGGATCAAGCGCAGATTGGACGAAGCTAAAGGAAGATGGCCAGAAGAGATACTCAGCGTGTTATGAGCTTATAGGACTACTCCGAGGACCACAACAAGGGATTCACCTTTCAGACTAACCTATGGTACTGATGCCTTAGTCCCAATTGAAATTGGATCTCCAAGTCTTCGAGTTAGTCAGTTCAAAGAGATATACAATGACGAAGGGCTGAAAGCCAATCTTGATTTACTTGAAGAAGCCAGAGAAACAGCCTTGATCAAACTAGCAGCCTATCAGCGAAGAGTAGCTAAGCATTATAACAAAGGGGTAAAGCTTCGCAGAATCGAAGTGGGAGATTTTGTCCTTAGAGAAGTAGAAGCATCTGCACCTCAAAATCTGGGAAAGCTGATGCCGAATTGGGAAGGACCTTATGAAGTCATTGAGGTACCGAAGCCAGAAACTTATCGGTTGAAGACACTAGATATATCAGAGATCAAAAATACTTAGCATGCAGGCAGACTTCAAAAATATTTTCAGTAGATACAATGTCAGTACACCGAAATTCTGTAAATGTTACAGTCGTCATCAATAAAAGTTCCCTTTTTCTCAAACAAGTCTTGTATTCGTTGATGTTAACATCATCGGTGTAAGGAGGTTCGGGTGGACTTGCTGACCATTCGATGGTAGCCTCATCAGCAAGTGGTTTTTATGACCTTGTCAGGCCCTTCGTGGTAGGCAAGGGTCATCCTTAAGACGTTGTCAGGCCCTGCATGGTAGGCAATTATCGACCTTTAGACCTTGTCAGGCCCTTCGTGGTAGGCAAGTGTCATCCTTAAGACGTTGTCAGGCCCTACGTGGTAGGCAATTGTCGACCTTTAGACCTTGTCAGGCCCTTCGTGGTAGGCAAGTGCCATCCTTAAGACGTTGTCAGGCCCGGCGTGGTAGGAAATTGTCGATCTTTAGACCTTGTCAGGCCCTTCGTGGTAGGCAAGTGTCATCTTTAAGACGTTGTCAGGCCCTACGTGGTAGGCAATTTTCGACCTTTAGACCTTGTCAGGCCCTTTGTGGTAAGCAAGTGTCATCTTTTAGACTTCGTCAGGCCCTTCACGGTAGGCGATTGTCATCTTGTGCAAGTTTTTAGGTCCTCCGTGGTAAACAAATCCCCAGTGAAGCAGATCTATCTCACACTTTAGTAACGAATAAGTATTCCTTTACTTTATTACCTAAAATTTTCTAAGTGTTGAGTTCGGAATGACTTATTCTTTAACTTTGTCTTATCTGTTATATGACTTGCCTAGTTGTTGATTAACAGTTTAAGTTAAAATTCACAAAAAAGCTTGTACATTTTTCAAAGTCATTAATATTGAAGTATTGGTAAAAAGTAAAAACACCAAAATCATAAAGAACAAAGCCTACATTTCATTAATATATTGTTAGCTACAAGGACAGAAATATGAAAATTTTTACAAAAATCTTATACACTAAAAAGAAGAACAGATGTCCCTCTTCAGGCTGCGCCTTCATCCTCGGAGTCCAAAAGGGTTGGATCTAATTGAGCCGCAGTCAACTTTTCCTTTCCCCGACCTCTGCAATCTTCGTATCCCTCATAGTAGACTTTCAAAATTTCTGCACCTAACTCGTTAGATGAACGATATTCAGCTCATATCTGCTTAAGCACTTCCTCAGTCAGAGGAGGATCCCATTCCTGAAGTGCCCTTATCTTGCCACGAAGTTTACGACGTTTGGCCCTATGGACTTTCTTATCACTCCGAGCCTTCGTATGAACTTCGTCGAGTTGTACAGACAAGTTTCGATTCGTTGCAGCAAGACCCTCATTGGTATTCTTTAACGCTTCGGTCTCTGCAACAAACCTGACGTTCATGTTGGCCAATTTATGTTCACCGACTTTTGTCGTCTTCAGTTCTTCCCTGACCGAGACCAACACATCATGAGTTTCCCTCAGATCATCTTTATTTTGGGCTAATTCTCTCTGAAGACTCTCATTGGCGTGAAGAGTGGATTCATGCTCCTCTCTTTCCCGAGCCAATGTGGCGTTCAACATGTTGTTCTCCCTTCTCAGAGTTTCCTCATCAGACACGGCATTTATATGTCTAGGACGTAAACGTCCGAAGACTGCATTTGCCTGCACATATTCAACAGTATCCAGTCAATTTCAAATATTCAAACAAGTAAAGAAATATCTAACCAAGAAGACCATCACCTACCTTTGCCAAATAACTCATGCCTTCATGAAGAAAATTCCCGTTCGTATGGTTATCAAATCGGTGATCATCATTTTCCCGTACGAAGGCATCAAAGAGCTGGAATGGAAAGTTGGTGTTATACCGAGGCCACAAGGTCGGTGCTCCAGTAGCCTCATCATGAAATTTTTGTGATGAAGGCCTTGGGGGGGAAGGCATTGGTTGGTCACGAACAGAAGAAGGAACCATATATATATTTTTGGTAAAAGAAGATTGAGCTGGAGTAGGGTCTCGAACTGGTAAAAATTCAGAAGTTGAACTTGGGTGGCTGTCAGACGGTCGTTTTCTCTTTCGAGATGGTGCTGCAGCCTTCATTTACAGTTCGAATCTCCGCGGGGGCTGTTGGAGGATGAACATTTGAAAAAGACACCCTAAGCTCATTGGGGGTTAAAGGGATAACTTTGGTTCTCAACTTTTTGATTCGAAGGAGTTGCCTTCGATCACTTACAGGTAGATCTAATAAACTCTATCGAGCCAATATGGGGTCAACAACTGGCGGTGTTGGGTCAACGACTGGTAGTTTTGAGTCAACAGTCGATGGTGTTGGATCGATAGCTGGAAGTATTGGGTTGTCAGTTGGTTCGGATTCAAAAAAGGCTTCGGAGTCTGAGGGGATGGAAATTAGGCGAGGTCTTCGGGTGGCTCTTTTCTTTCGGCGAGGTCGGATGATTTCTTCAGCAAGAATGGGTTCGTCGTCTTCGGGTGTATGGATTGGAGGTTCAGCAGTTGGTATCTCAGCAGCTGATTTGAGTTTGGAGGAGGCTTCCGGTTGTGAAGGTCCAGCATCGACCTCTGCAGATTTTTTGGCTACGATATCTTCGGGAGGGACTTCCTGTTGTGAGGATTCAGCGGTGGCTTCTACCGATTTCCCAGTTAGCAAATCCTCTAAGTCTTTCACCTCCGAAGATGACGGTTTAATCAAAGTAACTACAGAAGAATAACAGTTCAACATCAGAATCCATATCACATAAAATTTCCAAATATTCATAAAATAAACCTATACTTACGTTTGTGGTCATATAACCACGCTTGTTTGGAAAGAAGCCTATAATTCCATTCCTCCCTCGGGAAATTGTCAAAAAGACCCATCATTTCGACCTCACGTTCTTCAGAGATGTCTCCAAAGTCAGTATAAATCTTCTCATCAATGGTCCAGCTTGGTAAAGAGGTAATTTCGTGTCCCTTAACGAAGAACCACCTCTCATGCCACCCTCTGTTGCTCGAAGGAGTGTTTACCAACGAACGCCTCTCGAATTTCTCTCATGTTCTTGAAGATTGCTTGCTTATGGCCTTGAATCCTCTCTCTCTCTAGACTGGCCAACCTTGTACACGGTAAAGAAGAAATCGAGTGTAGGTTCGACACCCAGCTCGTGGCAGAAGGCTATGAATGCCAAAATATGAATGTAAGAATTCGGCATTAATTGGGCAAACGCAACACCCAAAAATCCTAAGACAGTCACTATGAAGGCATGGAGAGGGAATCGAACCCCCTTCTCCAAGACGATTGTCGTAACAGTCATCCATCCTTCAGGGCGCTGATACATCCGCTCTTCAGATCTCGGGGCTCTCACCAAATGGGTATCTGGGATGTGGCAGCGAGCCCGAATCTTCTTCAGCTCTATTTCGGTAACAATCAACGGCGTGTTAGCATGCGAGAAACGTTCCTTACTTATAAAAAAATTCAGAAGGAGTAAGGGGGGCTTTTGGAGGTGGGCCAGTGCTAGATTTCTTTACTGGAGGATTAGAGCTCGATGCTTCCTCGTGAGTGCCGAGGTTAGGTGGAATGGTGGTGATGGGGGTTGCCTGAATCGGAGAGTTTTGGCTGGTATTAAGGGTTGCCATTGTTAACAATTTACAGAGAAGAGAAGGGAAGTTCGAAAGGGAAAGAGAAAATTCAAAGGTCTGAAATTCTAATGAGCAGGTAAAACTGCCAAAATTGGTAAAGTTTACCTTTTATATTGACGGCTACACAATTATCGAGGGCGGAACATTTAATTCACAGCAACGATGGTGAATTGGAAGAGGTAGCGTCCAGATTTGGGTCTAAATAACTTAACCGGAGTGGACCTACGTCTATTGGGCTTCTAATTTCTGTCTCTGATATCCATTTGGGTCGACTTATTTAGGCCTTGGTGAGTTTCATTTTGGACCCCTTGCGGCTTATCATAATTCATTATATCATGAACCTATATTATTTACAGTCTTCCATTAAACACCTTGTTTAATAAAAGACTGGGGGGTAATGTTGGGGCATAATACTTTTCCTTATTGGGCCAGAATTAATGGGCCTCTCCCTTGGATTATTTTACCTTTGTCCTTTTGATCCGAGTAATTTGGGTCCAGTTATTTGTCTATTCCATTGGATCCTTTCGGTTGGATCCGGTCGCGTGGGTCACTTCCATCATTTGGGCTTGGTCATTGAATCGGTTCATTATATAAATTGTTACCTAACCCAGCTTTGACCGGTAATCATTACACCAAGTAATAGTTGACTGTTATATCTGCCACCTTTCTGTATGGCATTAATGAGGATGGGACTCTGGTGACCGGCGGTAGCAAACAGTAGTAGCAGGCAGGGAGGTGAGCTATATGCTTTCGGTTGAGATGACCGGGAGTGGGGGTGGTGTCAGGAGATAGTGGGTGGCATAGTAAACCGAGTCTGGAGTACGTTTGGGGGGAGGATCACACATGAGAGGAAGGTAACAAAATATTACACCACACACAATCATATTATTATTCTCTCTCAAGCACTAGACATTATATTCCTCCATTGTTAACCTTGTGATCGCATGTACTGACTCTCAGGCCTGAGCTATCCCCCGACGGTCAGGCCATCAAGCTTTTGGTGTTGACTCGTTGAACTGTGCAGGATCAGAGCGTCTTACGCGATTGAGACGTGGGAGAAGATCTTGGCGTTAACAGTGAGCTTATTGTATTAAAAGAAATATTTAATTAAGCATGATGTTATTTAATTAATTTAATTATTAATTAGAGAGTTAATAATTTGACATTATTTATTAATGAAAAAATTATTTATGTGACTATGTGCATTTATGAGAAATTATTATATTTTTATTTAAAATATATTAAATAAAATATTGGAGTTATTTTATAAGGAATATGACATTAATTAAACTATAGTATAAGAAGTTTATCAAATTAAATGAGAATGAATTATATTGAATAGCCAAACAAGGCCTTAGTAGTGGTTGAGGGCAGTTAACCACGAATTGGTTAACTGACCACAACTACGTCAGTTTTTTATTATTATATGCGACGTCTTCTTCTTCATTCATTCCATTATTGCTAAGTCTAGAGAATTATCACAGAGAGAGAGAATTAAGAAATTGAGAGAATTGTGAGTTGTTTGATTGATTGAGAAAGTTTAATCCCTCCTATCTACACTAATCTGTGAGTAATTTTCTCCAATCCAAATTCTACTTTTACGCCATTTAGTTTTTTTATGAAAATGGCTTTCAATCAAGTTCTGTGGAATTTCTGTAAATTAGGAAATTGAGTTAGGAATATATGTAATAATTCGAGTAGCATAACATGTTTTATATATATTTTATATGAATGCATATCATAAGTTTCAGTAAATGAAGACTTGTTATTTCAAAAATTTACAGAGTTTGGGTTTTGGCCATATGGCCTTATACGTGATATTTCATGTATTGATCGTATGTTATCCCTAAATTTGACACTCGTATATTATTATGCATGTTGATACGAAGAGACCAAAGTTTAAATAAACGGATTCGGTGTTATAACGAATTCGTAGTGACAATTTTCATGTTTTATTTTCAAAACCTTCAAGAACATCAAGAACCGTGAAAGTAAATATGTTGATTTTGCAAATTATGTGTTGTAACTTGTTAAAAATCATGCTAGATGGGTTAAGTAATGATTATATATGTATTACAATGATTAGGTAAGTCTAAATTCGTATAAAATTACTAATTGGAAGTTATGGCCATATTCATGTATAATTTTACGTGTGATTGATTTTTTGGCCTTGTTATGTTCGCGAACTGCAGAACTGCAGAAACTGCAGAAAATGAGCCTTGGTAACCCCGCCCCCGGCAGGTGTTACCAAACTAAATTACCCAGCCCCGGCGGTCAAAAAAATAAATAAAATAAAAATAAATAAATAAATAAATATTTGATGAAAATTATTATTAAAATATTTATAAAATAAATTAAATATTTTAATTGAGATATTTATGGAATAAAATAAATATTCGATGAAAATTATTATTAAAATATTTATAAAATAAATTAAATATTTTAATTGAGATATTATGGAATAAAATAAATATTCGATGAAAATTAATATTAAAATATTTATAAAATAAATTAAATATTTTAATTGAGATATTTATGGAATAAAATAAATATTCAATGAAAATTATTATTAAAATATTTATAAAATAAAGTAAATATTTTAATTGAGATATTTATGGAATAAAATAAATATTCGATGAAAATTATTATTAAAATATTTATAAAATAAAGTAAATATTTTAATTGAGATATTTATGGAATAAAATAAATATTCGATGGAAATTATTATGAAATAATTTATTCGAGTGTAATAATAGTAAGAGAATGAAAATATTCTAATTTAATTAAGTAATTAAATTAGAAGGGTAATGATTTTTTAAATAAAGTAGAGTTTATAATAAGTGAAAATGTAACTAATGAATGTCGTGAATACATATGGTATGTGTGTAGGATTTGTGGTGAACGGAAGTAGTAATCGTTTAGCCTACGCACGAGGCAAGTTTCCTAACCCTACTTGTCATTATTGTTCAAGATTATTATTTACCTCGAGTAAATTATCATTACTATTATTCAAGTTCAAATGTTATATTACTTTTTTCAAAGCATGATTCAGTTATACAATAATTGTCCTATTGTATACTTCTTGAGATTATTATTCAAATTGAATATCATTATTGTTGAACCTTATTAGACTAGTGAACTTTATTGATTCAACTAGTCCTTAGTTGATGAACGTTCTAAATTTCAAAACCCTTATTGAATTATCCAAACCAAACTTCCTTTGGTGCGGACTCGAATGTCAAACTGAGATGAACAACCCTACAAAGGGATTTACTTATGCGTTAGCATTAAGATATTGTGCACGGTATGGTACTAAGGGCTGATCCCCTTAAGTACGAGAAGAAAGGTCCATAGTCATATAACTGTTAAAGGTTTCAAGTATAACCCTTGATAACCTAGGACATAGTTCAAGGTCTTATGACCTTCAGAAATATTTTGATTCTTGTTATTCATTCTTGATTCAAAAGTTGAGCTTTTATTTCAGATGTCTTTGATTCACTTGCATTTTATTATATTGTTATTCCATTTTTATACTTGTGGGCAATCATGCTCACTCTTGCGTTATAATAACATTGCAGTTAAGAACAAAAGAACCGACGAACCTTCCACTAGTAAAGGCAAGGGCAAAGTTAGCAAGTGTTGAAAACTTATTATTTTATTTGATGATGTATTTATGTTAGACTTGAGTTAATGATGTTGTTTAAGACTTATTGTTTATATTTCCGCACAGATGTTTAAGGTTAGTTCAACCTGGGATTATGTTTATGATTCAGATGTTGTAACCCTATAAGGGGAAGATTTTTATTTCTATCTATTGCATGGTTTGCATTTATTATGGGTAGATAGATAGATGATATTTATACAGTGAACACCAAATCCCGTGGAATTGAAGTACCCAGATTTGGAGGTGTCACAAAAGATGTAGAATTGATGTCAGAAGCAGAGTTTATTTTGTGCTTAGTTTAAATTACTGTTATGTAATATGAACCCTAATTACTATTATAGGGTATGTTTGTAAGACTTTATTAAGGTTATCGAATCTTGGGACTAGTAACACCTTTGGAATGAACGACGTACGTTTATTATTTTCTGCATTTTAGTTATCGTATATTGTTTAAAGGTGGATGTTTATATTTTATCGTGATGACCGAACTGGGGTCAGAGGACCCGGATTCGGGGGCTTCACAGGTTGGTATTAGAGTTGTAGGTTATAAACGTTAGGAATGTGAAACCTAGGTTATAACCTTAGTAGAAAACTCAAGTAGAGTATATAAGTGATGGGATGAAGGAAATCCATCGAGTTTTATTGTGATATTGAAGTGGTTTATTTAAATCAAAAATGATTGATAGACGTCTTAAACTTCTTAATGCTAACGTGGATAGCATATCACATAAAGCCTAATTGTTTATTCATTTCCTCAGATCATGCCACCTAGGAGACTTCAGCAAAATCAGAATGAGGAAGTATCTGTTAACAATGGTGGAGGGGAAAATGTTGATCCAATGCAAAACTTCGTTAACCTGTTAACTGAGGCAATGCAAAACAGACCCCCGCCAGTAGCAGGGCAGCCAGGACAACACTTGGCTAGCTTTAAGGACTTTAAATTGGTAGGACCACCGAAGTTCCGAGGAACCTTGGATCCAATTGAAGCCCAGACATGGATAGAAGAGATGAAGAAGGTGTTTGAGGTCGCACGAGTGGCCGAAGCACAAAAGACGAGTTTTGCCACTTTCATGATGAAGGGCGAAGCTAATTATTAGTGGAAGGCCAATAAGGGCCGAGCAGACGAAGGAGTTAATCCTTGGGACAGATTTAAGGAGTTATTCCTTAAGAATTACTTCTCAGAGAATACGTAGCAGGATATGGAAGTTAAGTTTCTAGAACTGAAGCACGGTAGTATGTCTGTCACAGAGTACACGGCAAAATTTAACGAGTTGGCCCAATTCGCGTCACATCAGGTTGACACGGAGGCCATGAAGGCAAGGAGGTTCGAATTAGGACTGAAACCATGGGTGCAAAAAGCAGTGGCTGTGTTAAAGATTAAAACTTACTCTAATCTTTTGGAAAGGGCTATCATTGCCGAAGGAGGCAATGAAGCCATCGCTCAATTCAAGCAATAAAAGAAGGTAGGTCAAGAAGGACAGAAAGGGGGAAGCAGCGGAGGCAGCAACCCCAATAAGTGTAAATGGACAGAGAGCTAATCCTCTGGAGGTAATAAGTCCAGGGGAAAAGCTAAGAAGAGTATGAGGTGCAATAACTGTGGGAGGAATCACTCGGGAGAGTGTATGAAGGGGAAGAGTGTTTGTTATCGCTGCGGACAACCGGGGCACATGGCTCCTCAGTGTTTGAATAAGCCGAAGGGAGGATGTTTCTCGTGTGGAGCCACAGACCATCAAATCAAGGACTGCCCGAAGAAAAAGGGCGATGCAGCTAGCGGCAACCGCAACAACAACAACAATGGGCTAAACATTAGAGGGTCAGTCAGTCAAGCCAACAGACCAACGGCACGAACGTTCAACATGACTGTACAGGATGCGGTGGAGTCTAAGGACATGGTGTTAGGTATCATCCCGATCAATGATATAGATGCATACGTGTTATTTGATTCGGGTGCTACCTGTTCTTCTATTTTCGAAGAATTTGCTAAACGATTAGACTTACCCCATGAGAGATTAGAACACCCTATGAACGTAGAAGTAGCAAACAGGGAAATTATTCCTGTAGAATACATTCATAGGAATTGTTATGCCGAATTTTGAGAATTTAAGCTCAAAGTGGATTTGCTACCGATTCGTTTGGGGGAGTTCGATGTAATTCTTGGAATGGATTGGTTAACAGTTCACGGAGCAGTTATAGATTGTAAGAAGAAGTGTGGACACCTTAAGACTCCGAATAAGTCAAAGGTGGTATTTTATGGTAGTAAATCGCCGAGGCAATCTCATTGTCTGACGATGGTGCAAGCGCAGAGATTGCTTAGGAAGGGTTGTATAGGTTATTTGGCTCATGTGGTTGATACTCGACGAGTCGAGGGCGAACTGAGTCAGATACCTATTGTAAGGGATTTTGTTAATGCCTTCCCAGACGAGATTCCGGGATTGCCACCGGATAGAGAGATTGAGTTTGTTATTGATTTGGCACCGGGGACAGCACTGGTATACAAAGCGCCGTATCTTATGGCACCAGTAAAGATGAAAGAACGGATGGCTCAATTATAAGAGTTGTTAGTTAGATAAGGGATACATTCGACCGAGCGTATCACTGTGGGGAGCACCAGTCTTATTCGTGAAGAAGAAAGATGGGTCGCTAAGACTTTGTATCGACTACCAAGAGTTGAACAAAGTCATCATTAAGAATAAGTACCCTTTTCCCAGGATAGACGATTTATTTGATCAGTTAAAGGGGGCAAAGTACTTTTCGAAGATTGACTTAAGAACCGGTTATTACCAACTGAAAGTGAGGCCAGAGGACATTCCAAAGACGGCATTCAGAACTCAGTATGGACACTTTGAGTTTCTGGTTATGTCATTTGGATTGACGAATGCGCCAGCAGCATTTATGGATTTGATGAACAGAGTGTTCAAACAGTATTTAGATAAGTTTGTTGTCGTATTCATCGATGACATTCTAGTATATTCAGAGACGGAGGAAGAACACATCGAGCATCTTCGGATAGTGTTGGAGACATTAAGGAAGGAGAAGTTGTATGCAAAATTCTCCAAGTGTGAGTTTTGCTTGCAGAGAGTGCAATTTTTAGGGCACGTTATCGACAAGAATGGTGTTTCGGGGGATCCAGCGAAGGTAGAAGCAGTTATCAATTGGGAGCAGCCGAAGACGCCGACAAAAATTAGGAGTTTCTTAGGATTGGCGGGATACTATCGAAGATTTATTCGGGATTTTTCGAAATTAGCATCACCATTGACCAATCTTACCAGGAAGACAGTTAAGTTCATTTGGACGGAGAAGTGTGAAGAAAGTTTCCTAGAATTGAAGAAGAGGCTTAGTCAAGCACCTGTGTTGGCTTTACCGGACAACACGGGAGGGTTTATAATGTATAGTGATGCGTCACACAAGGGTCTTGGCTGTGTACTGATGCAACACGACAGGGTCATTGCGTACGCGTCACGTCAGCTGAAAGATTATGAGAAAGGATATCCGACTCATGATCTGGAGTTAGCAGCAATAGTTTTCGCCTTGAAGATTTGGAGGCATTATTTGTATGGCGAGAAGTGTGAGATATATACGGATCACAAGAGTCTGAAGTATATCTTCACGCAGAGAGAGTTAAATATGAGGCAGCGCTGATGGTTAGAATTGATCAAAGATTATGATTGTGAGATTATGTACCATCCAAGCAAAGCAAATGTAGTGGCAGATGCCTTGAGCAAAAAAGGCAGAGAGAAGTTATTAAAGTTGACCATTCAAGAAGAATTGGTGAAAGATTTTGAATGACTAAACTTGGAGATTAAGTATCCGATGGAGATCGATGAGCAATTATTTACGGTAACAACAAGCCCGACTTTATTGGATAAGGTCAAAGAGGCACAAGAAAAGGACGAAAATTACAATAACATCAAGAAGCGATTGACTGAAGGCGAGGAATTAAAATTTAAGGTTGATAGCACGGGACTGCTAAGATTTGAAGGACGAATTTGGGTACCGATTGTACCAGAACTAAGAGAAGAGATTTTGCAAGAAGCGCACAGTACGAGATATTCGATACACCCAGGAAGCACAAAGATGTACCAAGATTTGTGTCACCACTTCTGGTGGCCAAACATGAAGAGAGAGGTTGCGAAATGCGTGAGTAGATGTCTAACTTGTCAGAGAGTCAAGGCAGAGCACCAACGACCAAGCGGGTTAGTACAACCATTAAAAATTCCAGAATGGAAATGGAAGCACATCACAATGGACTTTGTGGTGGGACTTCTAGCAACACAGAAAGGGCACGACGCCATATGGGTGATTGTAGATCGTCTTACTAAGTCATCTCACTTTTTGCCGATTAAGATTAAGTATAGTTTGGATCAGTTAGCCAAATTGTATGTCAAGGAAATTATCTCGAGGCATGGGGTGTCGGTATCTATTGTATCAGATAGAGATCCGCGATTCACCTCAAACTTCTGGAAGAGTCTTCAAGAAAGAATGGGGACATAACTATGAATGAGTACCGCGTATCATCTACAGACCGATGGGCAAAGTGAGAGGATAATTCAAATACTTGAAGACATGCTCCGTGCTTGTGTGATGGACTTCAAGGGTAGTTGGGAGGATCACCTTCCATTAGTAAAGTTCGCGTATAACAATAGTTATCACGCCAGTATTGGAATGCCACCGTACGAAGCACTGTATGGGAGGAAATGTAGAGCGTCCTTATGCTGGGACGAAGTTGGAGAACGTCGACTGTTGGGACCAGAGTTGGTACAACATACGGTAGAAATCATCAAGGTGATAAGAGCTCGGCTAGTAGCAGCTCAAGATCGCCAGAAGAAGTATGCGGACCTACATCGCAAGAAGAGAGATTTTGAATTAGGAAGCTATGCATTTCTGAAAGTATCTCCCTGGAAAGGGAAGATTCGTTTTGGGAAGAAGGGCAATTTGAGCCCTAGGTTCATAGGACCGTTTGAGATTTTGAGGCGAGTCGGTGAAGTGGTGTACGAGGTAGCGTTACCTCCTGAACTTGAGCACATTCACAACGTGTTTCACGTGTCAGTATTACGGCCGTATAAACCAGACTACAAGCATGTTACCTCCTATGAACCCATTCAAGTCGAGAAAGACCTATCGTACGAGGAAGTTCCTGTCATTCCGTTAAGATTCTTTGGAGGAATCACGCAGTAGAAGAAGCTACATGGGAGCTAGAAGAGAAAATGATAGCGAATTATCCGTTTTTATTTGAGTAACCTTATTTTTACAATTTCAAGGACGGAATTTTTATAAGGGGGGAGGGATGTAACGTCCACGAATTTGAAACTCCTTATTTAATTAAATTTGTGATTTAATTTTTAATGAGTTAGTTTTGTGAGTTTATTTAAACCTTATGTGGTTATGTGAATCTATGAAATGATTAAAGGGAGTCACTAATAGTTATTTAAATTAGTGGATTAACCCTAAGGTTTTTAATATCAAGAAATTGATAGGATTCTTAATAATTAAATATTCAATTTATTTGAATGTAGTAGCAAAAGTTGAACATATTTATTAATTGTAATTATGAGTAATTAATTGATAATGTGTTAATTAATAATTATTATGAATAAATGATAATTAATGAGTAATAGATTAATAATTTATAAAATGATTATAAGTCTACTTGATTAATTTGTGCAAGCATGAATAGTAAACCTTTATTATATAGTAGTTAATTATATATTTTATATTGTACAAGGTAACACATTAACATGTCAATATATAGACTATATAGTAATGAATTATTTGCATTCATGTGAGTTGCATAATAATATTGTTATACGAAATGAATTGTGAGTATTTAATGTACATAGATATTATAATGTGAGTACATAAATAATTTCCAAATTTCTTTGTGTAGTAGCATTTACACATTTATATTACATTATGAAAATTATAGTGTTCAAACAAAGCCTTAATCAAGCTAGTTGCTGAGATGGGATTCTTGTCCCATAATAAGAGTACTATTTCCTTCTTATACGTGAACAAGCAATCAAGCCTAGCGTAGCCTAGCTTCATCTCAAATTCATCAAATATAGAGCAATTAGTGGATGGGGAGTGGGATTCATGAGTGGAATCACCAACTCTCCCTTAACCCTTGTGCATTCTTGAAATCCTTTGGTTTGATTTGTGAGGTAATAGCATTAGCTAGATAATCATCCTCCTATAAATGAGACCTTCATTTTCCTCATTACAATTTGTTGAGAATTAGTTTGCTAAGAGTGAGTAGATTGATAAATTGCAGCTGAATTGAGTCACAAAGGTATAACTTCCATTCTCATTCTCCATTTTTGATAAATTGCTTAAGGGGTTGGTTCTTGGAATTAAGCATATAATAGTTGTTATTTGATTTAGGTTATGTTTCTTAGTGTTATACATACTTATAAGTGTGTTGGGTTATGTTAGAAGCAATATTTTTAAGTATTTTACTTGATGGGTTGTTGAACTTTCAAATAGAGCAAAGCTACTGTCTCTGATGCAGGTATGGCGCAGCTGCGCCATAGTTGTACTAGGGTGCAGCGCAGCTGCGCTGTAACCCAAACTTAGTTTTTATATCTGGCATGGCGCAGCTGCGCCCTATTTGTACTAGGGTGCAGCGCAGCTGCGCCATACCTGCATCAAGTCTGATGTGTTCTGATAGGATTCTGTTGTGCTAACTTGTTAGCACTTGGTTAGAGCAAGCATGTAAACTATTTTAGCACACACACACATAAGCATGAACATGTAGTATGAACAAATATAGAAATGATTGGCACAACACTTGTGGTCTTGAAATGAGATTTGGGATTTCAAAAGTGAACTTTGTCACGAACAAATCATGTGAGCATTTTGACTTTATGAACATGATAATATGGTTTATATTGACATGAAATGCAAGACTAAAGTGATTGAACACACTAGCATACATGATTGAAAGTTAGGACTATTTCAAAGATAAGTAACTTAAGGCTTTTCAAAGGGAACTTGACCAAGACTTTTATCCAGTAAGTTCTGACCATTTGAGCATGTATGTGGCTTGGATATATGTTGTAAATGCATGAGAGTTACATGTTAAGATGCCTTGAATAGGCTAAGTTAACTTAGTGTTAAATTCAAAGAAAGTTAGAATGAGGAAGCTAATATCATCAAGTAATGAGTAAAGTATGTTATGACCATTCAAGCATGTGCATTAGGATTCATTATGCCTATAGTCATATTAACATGAACATCGTTTGGTTAAGGTATGGTTTTCACTTAGGCACACATAGTCATAAAGAGAAGGAAATTTATAGAATATGAACTATGTGAGTAAAGTATACATGTGTTGTCTATATACAAGCATGACTACTGAGTATTATTTAACCAAGTCACAAATCATGATGATTACATGACCTTTTACATTTTAATGGCATATAACTTGTAAGCTAAACTTATGGGAATGAATTTAAGTATGATCATGTGTTATATGTGAAACTCTAGCATGTATGTATGTTAAATGTTATGTGTGATTAGTGTGTTAGAGTTAGACTGAAGTCAGGAAGTGCAGAAGCTCAACCTTGGTCTGGCCAAGGGCCAGCGCAGTTGCGCCATCCCTAGGCCTAGACCAGGCGCAGCTGCGCCGTCCTGCAGTCTTTCCAAGATGATCTGTTTTTGGTCTGAGGTATTAAGGCATGCTTATATGATTACTTACTTTGTAAGGTGTGACCAATATGTCATATAATGTATTGAGAAGCATGCTATGTGATGACTTGTTTCTTTTAAGTGTAGACTCGTACTGGTTTACACATTATTGAAAGACCGACTTGTTAATGTTAGGTCGTTTCAACGGGAGTTAGTTAAAGCTAGTTTTATCTTGTAGCTGAGCAAACAGGCAAGTATCTAAACCTTACGCACTTCCTTTGTTTGGTGCAAATAGGTATATGTTTATGCAAGTTCTTCGAACCCAATTTTTATTGAGCAAGTTCCTTGAACCCTACTTTTGTTAAGCAAGTTTCCCTAAACCTACCCTAAATTATATTGAGCAAGTATCCGAATTTATTATGTTACAAGTTTCCTAACTTACACAACTTTGAGTTTGTGAAAATTTTCCTATCCTTCTCATATTGCATTGAGCAGGATATTGTTGAATTGAAAGTTATTCATTTAAGCTTAAATCTTATTTCCAAGCATGCTATTAAGTGGTTTAATTTCCTTACAATTATTCCACATCGATATTATTGATATTCGCACTTAGTGCACTTGAGTTCATACAGTCTTGCACTTGTACATCGTTTAAAGTTCAAAAAAAAAATTCTTGAACTATGGTAAATAGAGTCTGAACCTTTTTCCGGTCAGACAAGCCTACGAAGTTTTATAAAAGCTATCCAAACCAATTGATGGTAAGGATTCTTAGACTGAAAGAACACCCCTCTTATGATAGGGGAGTACCCCAGGTATCTAATATAAAATACAACAGAGCAGGTTTAAATGTTATCCATATACATAGGGTACGCGAGGCTAATCCCCTCAAGTATCTGTAGCCAGTAACCAAAGGGTCAATTAGCTATTGATTCCATTGGAATGTTATAGTTCAAAGTTTATTTGACTAGCAGTTATTCTAAAAGCAATCATTATCTTTGCTTGCTATATTCATATTGTTGAATCCATCAGATATTCATATTATTGAATCTATTGCCAGATATTTTTCTATTCATCATGATTTATCCTTATTGTTGTATTTAAACTTGTTGAGCAAACTTGTTGCTCATCCTTGCTATATCATGAATTATATTGCAGCTAAGCCCGAGACCTCAGGAAAGGACATGGGTAAAGGAAAGATGTAGAATTGTTGTCAAAAGCAGAGTTTATTTTGTGCATAGTTTAAAGTACTGTTATGTAAGATGAACCCTAATTACTATTATAAGGTATGTTTGCAAAACTTTATTAAGGTTATCGAATCTTGGGACTAGTAACACCTTTGGAATGAACGACGTACGTTTATTATTTTTCGCATTTTAGTTATCGTATGTTGTTTAGAGGTGGATGTTTATATTTTGTCGTGATGACCGAACCGGGGTCAGAGGACCCGAATTCGGGGGCTTCACGGGTTGGTATCAGAGTTGTAGGTTATAAACGTTAGGAATGCGAAACCTAGGTTATAACCTTAGTAGAAAACTCAAGTAGAGTATGTAAGTGATGGGATGAAGGAAATCCATCGAGTTTTATTGTGATATTGAAGTGGTTTATTTAAATCAAAAATGATTGATAGACGTCTTAAACTTCTTAACGCTAACATGGATAGCATATCACATAAAGCCTAATTGTTTATTCATTTCCTCAGATCATGCCACCTAGGAGACTTCAGCAAAATTAGAATGAGGAAGTATATGTTAACAATGGTGGAGGGGAAAATGTTGATCCAATGTAAAACTTTGTTAACCTGTTAACTGAGGCAATGCAAAACAGACCCCCGCCAGTAGCAGGGCAGCCAGGACAACACTTGGCTAGCTTTAAAGACTTTAAATTGGTAGGACCACCGGAGTTCCGAGGAACCTTGGATCCAATTGAAGCCCAGACATGGATAGAAGAGATGAAGAAGGTGTTTGAGGTCGCACAAGTGGTCGAAGCATAAAAGACGAGTTTTGACACTTTCATGATGAAGGGCGAAGCTAATTATTGGTGGAAGGCCAATAAGGGCCAAGCAGACGAAGGAGTTATTACTTCTCAGAGAATACGTAGCAGGATATGGAAGTTAAGTTTCAAGAACTGAAGCAAGGTAGTATGTATGTCGCAGAGTACGCGGTAAAATTTAACGAGTTGGCCCGATTCGCATCACATCAGGTTGACACGGAGGCCAGGAAGGTAAGGAGGTTCGAATTAGGACTGAAACCATGGGTGCAAAAAGCAATGGTTGTGTTAAAGATTAAGACTTACTCTGATCTTTTGGAAAGAGCTATCATTGTCGAAGGAGGCAATGAAGCCATCCCTCGATTCAAGCAAGAAAAGAAGGCAGGTCAAGAAGGACAGAAAGGGGGAAGCAGCGGAGGCAGCAACCCCAATAAGCGTCAATGGATAGAGAGCCAATCCTCTGGAGGTAATAAGTCCGGGTGAGAAGCTAAGAAGAGTATGAGGTGCAATAAATGTGGGAGGAATAACTCGGGGGAGTGTATGGAGGGGAAGAGTGTTTGTTATCGTTGCAGACAATCGGGGCAAATAGCTCCTCAGTGTCCGAATAAGCCGAAGGGAGGATGTTTCTCGTGTGGAGCCACAGACCATCAAATCAAGGACTGCCTGAAGAAAATGGGCGATGCAGCGCAACCGTAAAAACAACAATGGGTTGAACATTAGAGGGTCAGTCTGTCAAGCCAATAGACCAACGGCACGAACGTTCAACATGACCGTATAGGATGCGGTGGAGTCTAAGGATGTTGTGTTAGGTATTATCCCGATCAATGATATAGATGCATACGTGTTATTTGATTCGGGTGCTACCTATTCTTTTATTTCCGAAGAATTTGCTAAACGGTTAGATTTACCCCGTGAGAGATTAAAACACCCTATGAACGTAGAAGTAGCGAACAAGGAAATTATTCCCGTAGAATACATTCATAGGAATTGTTATGCCGAATTTCGAGAATTTAAGCTCAAAGTGGATTTGATTAAGATTCGTTTGGGGGAGTTCGATGTAATCCTTGGAATGAATTGGTTATCAGTTCACGGAGCAGTTATAGATTGTAAGAAGAAGTGTGTACACTTTAAGACTCCGAATAAGTCAAAGGTGGCATTTTATGGTAGTAAATCGTCGAGGCAATCTCATTATCTGACGATGGTGCAAGCGCAGAGATTGCTTAGGAAGGGTTGTATAGGTTATTTGGCTCATGTGGTTGATACTCAACGAGTCGAGGACGAACTGAGTCAGATACCTATTGTAAGGGATTTTGTTGATGTCTTCCCAGACGAGATTCCGGGATTACCACCGAATAGAGAGATTGAGTTTGTTATTGATTTGGCACCGGGGACAGCACCGGTATACAAAGCGCCGTATCATATGGCACACATAGAGATGAAAGAACTGATGGCTCAATTACAAGAGTTATTAGATAAGAGATACATTCGACTGAGCGTATCACCTTGGGGAGCAACAGTCTTATTCGTGAAGAAGAAAGATGGGTCGCTAAGACTTTGTATCGACTACCGAGAGTTGAACAAAGTCACCATTAAGAATAAGTACCCTTTGCCCAAGATAGACAATTTGTTTGATCAGTTGAAGGGGGCAAAGTACTTTTCGAAGATTGACTTAAGAACCGATTATTACCAACTGAAAGTGAGGCCGGAGGACATTCCAAAGATGGCATTCAGAACTCGGTATGGACACTTTGAGTTTCTGGTTATGTCATTTGGATTGACGAATGCGCTAGCAACATTTATGGATTTGATGAACAGAGTGTTCAAACAGTATTTAGTTAAGTTTGTTGTCGTATTCATCGATGACATTCTAGTATATTCAGAGACGGAGGAAGAACACACCGAGCATCTTCGGATAGTGTTAGAGACATTAAGGAGGGAGAAGTTGTATGCAAAATTCTCCAAGTGTGAGTTTTGCTTGCAGAGAGTGAAATTTTTAGGGCACGTTATCGACAAGAATGGTGTTCCGGTGGATCCAGCGAATGTAGAAACGGTTATCAATTGGGAGCAGCCGAAGACGCCGACAGAAATCAGGAGTTTCTTAGGATTGGCGGGATACTATCGAAGAATTATTCGGGATTCTTCGAAATTAGCATCACCGTTGACCAATCTTACCAGGAAGACAGTTAAGTTCGTTTGGGCGGAGAAGTGTGAAGAAAGTTTCCTAGAATTGAAGAAAAGGCTTAGTTAAGCACCTGTGTTGGCTTTACCGGACAACACGGGAGGGTTTATAATGTATAGTGATGCGTCACACAAGGGTCTTGGCTGTGTACTAATGCAACACGACAGGGTCATTGCGTACGCGTCACGTCAGCTAAAAGATTATGAGAAGGGATATCCGACTCATGATCTGGAGTTAGCAGCAACAGTTTTCGCCTTGAAGATTTGGAGGCATTATTTGTATGGCGAGAAGTGTGAGATATATACGGATCACAAGAGTCTGAAGTATATCTTTACGCAGAGAGAGTTAAACATGAGGCAGCGCCGATGGTTAGAATTGATCAAAGATTATGATTGTGAGATTCTGTACCATCCATGCAAAGCAAATGTAGTGGCAGGTGCCTTGAGAAAAAAAGGCAGAGAGAAGTTATTGAAGTTGACCTTTCAAGAAGAATTGGTGAAAGATTTCGAACAACTAGACCTGGAGATTAAGTATCTGATGGAGATCGACGAGCAATTATTTACGGTAACAGCAAGCCCGACTTTATTAGATAAGGTCAAAGAGGCACAAGAAAATGATGAAAATTGCAATAACATCAAGAAGCGAATGACTGAAGGCGAGGAATTAAAATTTAAGGTTGATAGCACGGGACTGCTAAGATTTGAAGGACAAATTTGGGTATCGATAATACCAGAACTAAGAGAAGAGATTTTGCAAGAAGCGCATAGTACGAGATATTCGATACACCCAGGAAGCACGAAGATGTACCAAGATTTGCGTCACCACTTCTGGTGGCCAAATATGAAGAGAGAGGTTGCAGAATGCGTGAGTAGATGTCTAACTTTTCAGAGAGTCAAGGCAGAGCACCAACGACCAAGCGGGTTATTACAACCACTAGAAATTCTAGAATGAAAATGGGAGCACATCACAATGGACTTTATAGTGGGACTTCCAGCAACGCATAAAGGGCACGACGCCATATGGGTGATTGTAGATCGTCTTACTAAGTCATCTCACTTTTTGTCGATTAAGATTAAGTATAGTTTGGACCAGTTAGCCAAATTGTATGTCAAGGAAATTCTTGAACTGCGGTAAATAGAGTCTGAACCTTTGTCCGGTCAGACAAGCCTATGAAGTTTTATAAAAGTTATCCAAACCAATTGATGGTAAGGATTCTTAGACTGAAAGAACACCCCTCTTATACTAGGGGAGTACCTCAGGTATCTAATATAAGATACAACAGAACAGGTTTAAATGTTATGCATATACATAGGGTGCGCGAGGCTGATCCCCTCAAGTACTTAATCTGTAGCCAGTAACCAAAAAGTCAATTAGCTATTGATTCCATTGGAGTGTTATAGTTCAAAGTCTATTTGACTAGCAGCTATTCTAAAAGCAATCATTATCTTTGCTTGCGATATTCATATTGTTGAATCCGTCAGATATTCATAGTGTTGAATCAATTGTCAGATATTTTTCCATTCATCATGATATATCCTTATTGTTGTATTTAAACTTGTTGAGCAAACTTGTTGCTCATCCTTGCTATATCATGAATTATATTGCAGCTAAGCCCGAGACCTCAGGAAAGGAAAAGGGTAAAGGAAAGATGTAGAATTGTTGTCAGAAGCAGAGTTTATTTTGTGCTTAGTTTAAATTACTGTTATGTAATATGAACCCTAATTATTATTATAGGGTATGTTTGTAAGACTTTATTAAGGTTATCGAATCTTGGGACTAGTAACATGTGAGACCCCCAATTTTATGAAATAAAAGTATTCAATCTTTCTATTTTGGTAAATAGTTAAATTGATAAAAGTTTAAAGTTAAGGGTAATTGTTGCCTATATTTTTTAATAGCACTTTAACACGCAAGTATACGCGTTCAATTGTAATATTCAGCAAGCAAGGATATCGTTCCCACGAGGAAATAGACTAATATTTATCAATTACTAATTTCAATGCAATTAATCCTATTTTAAACTACAAAATTTTGTTTATGATTTAAAAATTAAACTTAGCAAAACTAATAATTAAAATAAGAATTTCACAAGAATAACTGCAGATTTAACAGATTAAGATTACAACTTCCCTTAGTATTTCATTTAAACCAATTTACTTCCCATTTAAATCAATTAATTAATATGAATCATTATCCAAGAATGTTTTATAGAATTCACGCACTTTTTCCAAAACACGTGAACAAATCCCCCTAACTCCAATCCTTAAGACACAGAATTACAAGGAACACCCCAGTTAATCAACTCACTATATTCCTATGTGAATCAAGTTAATTAGGGTTTAACACACAAATTCTTTCAATGGATACAAAAGACACATAGGTATATTCCTATCCTACATGCTAATCATATTAACCCTAATCAGATTATATGAACAGATGTTATCATATCCAGATCTCAATCTATACTCCATCTTCCAATTTTATATAGATTATCACAGTAATTGTTGGCCAAACAATTAATCAATAAGAAAAAGATATAATAAATAATTCAATAAAAACCAACTTTCATTCAATGGGAAGATTTAATTTAAACTACATACCAAGTTCCATTGCAATCTTAATAAAAATTTAGTTCATAATAATAATAAAGAAAAACACCATCCAGATGAATAATCTAAACATCCCAGATAATTACAAAAGTTAAAACTAGAGAAGAAAAGAAGAAACTCTGAATTTGCTCCAATAATCTCTCTTTAATCTTCAACCCTTGCAATTCTCCTTCGTGTTTTCCTTCGTTGTTCTCTCTGCAAATCTCTTGAGAAATTAAGTTGTTCCGTCTTTTCTAAAGTCTTCTCCTATTTGTATTGGTCTCCACCCTCTTTTAGATTCCTTTTTGGCTTCAAAAACCCACTTAGCAATAGAAAAACTCTCCTTTTTCCGCACATGAGCGCCTAGGCGCTCAACATAGGCCATTTCCAAGCGCCTAGGCGCTTGCTCAGGACAGCGTAATTACAAAAATGCCACTCAGCTTTAATTTTAATGAATTTTGACCTTTTTCTTCTCCCAAATGACCAATTTATCCCTCCAGCTCCAACCTACAAGAAATAAACACAAAACACATAAAAAGATACTAAAAAATAATTAAAGATAGCAATAATTAAGTTTAATAATATCGGATTCGTAGGTATAAAACCTACTCATCAAATACCCCCAAACTTAACCAATTGCTTGTCCCCAAGCAACAAAACACAATGCAATAACTAAATATGCAATGCAAATGCAAATGCAGCTATCTACATGCCTAAAATTCCAGCTGCCAAACAGAACAAAATCTATTCATCACGCCTCAGAGAAATCACAATAAACATGCTAGTACATCATACCAAGACAGATCAATAATTTCCTAGTCAATCATCAAATCTTACCCTGTCATTACTGATATAGTGCGTGTGTGTTCAACAACAATGCAAACTAATATAAGGTTAAATACAACACATACTAGATCTCTTTAAAGGCATCATACAGTATAAACTCACAAAATTCACGAACAAGCTAGATCCAACTAAAGTCAAACATCCACCAAATTCAAGAGTCCAATCCGGGATACTTATGCTTTACTTTTCATTACGGGGGCTTTTTTTTTTTTTTTTTTTTTTTTTTTTTTCCCGTTTTATTGTTTTTTTTTTTAACCATGACTGTGCAATGTCTCATTCCATTAGGCTAACAGTGTCACCCCTTAGCGAGCTTTCGACCAACGACTCCCAGACCATATAAGACCTTAGGGCGCTAGGTTTTAAGATACCCCTTCGGGCGTACTTACTCAAGTAACAAAGGCCCCGAAACAAAACTAGTCACGGTAATTTTTTTTTTCCCCTTTTTTTTTTTTTTTTTTTAGCGAAGCTTATATATCCCAAATTTTTCCCCCAAACTTAAGTTTTTATCGAAATTTAGTCATCTCTGCCTATTCATGTCTTTCATTCCTTCACATTAGTATTATCCTTAAGAAATTCATTATGTATCACTTTAAACTTAATCAGTCAACATAGCTGTTATTAACGTGCTATCCTTATTATATCAGTTTCAAACAGGAAAAGATTCAAATCATGACAAGAATTCACATCAAAGTCTTAACAGTCAATACTATACTTGTCTACTCAATTCCAATCTCATCATTGGCCAAAACAGACTTAAACTATCTAACAGCTGGAAACATGCAACTACCTGAATTTTTCTCTCTTTTTTTTTTTTCAAAAATATTCGAATGAAAACTAATGAAAAACTATAAAATGAATACTAAATGAATGCAACTGGAGCTGGAAGAAAGCACCCCCAAACTTAACATATGCAATGTCCTCATTGTATAAAAAAAACATAAGAAATTAGGCACTGAGGACTTCCCTGAAAGATCGACGCTCTATTCCTCGTCAGTATCCTCTTCTTCTTCTTCATCAACCTCATCCTCAGGGGGTAAATCAGCCGGGGGATATGCAGACAAGGGTGGAAATTGGTAGGGAGCGCCTGCTGGATTCATGCGGTCGAACATCTCTAGAAATGCTGCGCTACAGTTCTGATACATTTCTGATTGTCGCTGAGCCAAGCTATCCTGATTTCTTTCCACTCGGGTCAATCCATACTGAACTCGATTAGCCACCATCTCAATCCTTCAAGTTTGATTTCTTAATTCTTGACGAATGTCTTCAAAAAAATTTTTGTGGTGGCCCATAACTTCCAGCAGCAGTAGTAGGATTGTCATGTGACTGTTGATTAGGCTCGTCTGCAGGCTCGGGAGGCACAATAATGAAACCTAACCCTCTCGGGTGTGGTATTCCCCCTCCCCATACCTTGTACTTTTTTATCACTGAGTGGTCAATTGCGGCTAAAGGAGGTTGTGTAGCTTCTTCAGCATCCCATTTTACTCCAGCTTGTCGACATAGACCAGTAATCAAAGATGGATGAGGTAGTCCACCTGAGGTCCCTCCTTTAATTGCTCTGTCAATTGAATCATGTATAACCTGACCTACATCTATAGATTTTCCTTGTGCAATACAGAAAAGCAATGCTGCCCGTCGATTTATAACATCACTTGTATGTCTACACGGCATCAACTTGGCACAAATAAAGGCATGCCATGCTTTCCCGTAATTACTTAGTGCGGATGTAGGGAACAAAACAGCTTCTTGTTGATCTGTTAATTTCCATTGTGTTCCAGGTACACACAAGGCTTGAATGACTTCACTGTAGTCCAACTCGTGATCTAAATATTGAATGAAGCCATTATTGGGTATTGTGTTTAAGCCGTAGTAAGCATTTATTGACCCGAAACTGACTTCCACTGATTTTCCGCGAACCCAAATCATGTTACCAATATGATCTTTTGCATTGGCGTAGAATTCCTTAACAATTTTAACAACCGATGAATCTGGTTGGGCTGTAAAGTTCGCCCATCTTCTACCACCAATCATTTGCAGTAACTCCCCATCTTCTACCTCTGGACATAATCCACGCTCAGGAATTAGCGTTTTACTAGAGAGTGAATTATAATATTTGTCGGACGCACTAGCACTTGTAAATCTCTTTTTGTCATACTTAGTCGATGTGCCCGAAGTTTCGCCTCTTTGCCGTTTAGTAGCCATGAGTCGTGTGTGTGAATTGCTTACCCAATAGATGATGTTCAGAGGCTTAGTATGGGTCAATCCTCTTTGTGACAATATATCAAACACTTGGTGTGCACAAATTTTGAATACTATTGGTAGGCACTCCCCCAAACTTAATTTTCACCAAATTTGTCACTAACTAAGCACACTAGTCTTCCAATGCAATACTAACAACAATTGACAGTACCCAAACCCACTTGAGCCAACACTATGAAAGAACTAACTTCAACTTACTACCTTAGCTACTCTCCAAGCAAATCCAAATAATTTATAATAAAACTTTGGGCACTTACTTGGTTATAGCCCTAATTGATGTTCCAAGCAAAGTTGTAGGAGTTTGAATACTTACGTCAGCGAGATGAGGTTAGCATGTGAGTTGGTGCCCGGATTGGTGATGATGACCCCGAATTGGTGATGAAGGATGACCATATGGAGATTAATTGCCTTTGAGTTTGGGTAGGAGATTGAGTATTTGGTTATCCTTAGTCAAGAAGAAGAAGATTATCGTGGCTAGATTAGAGGAGGAATGGGAGTTGAGTGAGTTTGAGTTGGAGTGGGAGAGCAAGAGAGTCTTTAATTTGGGTTTGTAGAAGTTGTGCCCGATTAGGGCTTTAAATTTTTTTTTTTTCTTCGCTGCAGTAGGAGCGCCTAGGCGCTTGGGATTACACTGGTTGGACCGCCTAGGCGGTTGGCTGCAGAATGCATTGAACGCATGTAGCGCCTAGGCGCTTGGTTTGGCCCAGACTGGACCGCCTAGGCGCTTGGGGCTCGTTGTGGCTACTGTCTGGGAGCGCTTAGGCGCTGCATGATGCCTAATTTGGGGCGCTTAGGCGCTTGGGGCGGCATCTCAGCTACTGTATTGAGGCGCCTAGGCGCTTGGTTTGTACTGGGCTTGGGCGCCTAGGCGGTTGGGAATGTCTTGGGGAACTGTTTGCTTCTTTGTGCTCCCAACCTGCATACCACAGCTTAAATTAAGACTTATTCTAAAACCATAACTAAGATAAACTACATAATTAACTAAACTAACATACTAAGAAAGAAAAACAAAAACAAGATACCCTACACCACTAAGCAATTCAATAACACAAAAAATGAAGGACATGCTTAGAAATCTGAGAATTTGACAAATGAATATTCTTCTATTGAGCTCATAAGTGCTTGGCTTCCAGGGGGCGCTGCCCCCTTGCAACCCCCGCCAGCTCACCGGCGAGCTGGGCAGCCGCTCGCTCACCGGGGAGCGAGACCCCCGACTGGGTAGTCGTAGTGGCCATTAGTCGAACCCGCCAAATATGACATCTTGTTTCCTATCCTGAAATCAATTAAATATCGTGTTAGAGAACATAAGGGGTGTAACAAACCCTAAACTATAAAAGTTTAACCAATAACGCAAATAAAAAAAAAATAATAATAATAATAAAATAAAAATAAAAAAAAAATATAACAATAAAAGTTCCTGGGTTGCCTCCCAGTTAGCGCTTGGTTTATAGTCTTCAGCCTGACTTTCTTCTCTGTTCTAATCAGCAAGGTTGACCGATGTCTTTTCACGATTAACACAACCCCCATAGTAGTGCTTCAATCTCTGACCGTTGACTTTGAAATTACGTTTGGAATCCGGGTCTTCCACCTCCACAGCTCCGTGAGGATAAACTTTTGTAATGATAAATGGCCCTGACCAACGGGATTTCAACTTTCCTGGAAATAGTTTAAGCCTTGAATTGTATAATAGCACTGTTTGCCCTGCTTCGAACTTTCTTTCCAGAATTTTTGCATCATGCCACCTCTTAATCTTTTCTTTATATAACTTCGCGTTCTCGTATGATTGGAGTCTGAATTCATCCATTTGGTTCAATTGTAAGAGGCGCTTCTCTCCCGCAGCAGACATATCCAAGTTTAACTTCCGGATTGCCCAATAAGCATTGTGTTCTAGTTCAACCGGAAGATGGCATGCCTTCCCATATACTAACCTGTACGGAGACATCCCTATCGGAGTTTTGAATGCTGTACGGTATGCCCATAAAGCATCATCTAACTTACTAGCCCAATCTTTCCGACTAGGGTTCACTATCTTCTCAAGGATTCGTTTTACTTCTCGGTTTGATACCTCGGCTTGACCACTTGTTTGTGGATGGTAAGCAGTAGCTATCCTATGAGTGACTCCGTACTTAGCGAGAATAGCTGAGAACTGCTTATTACAGAAGTGCGTGCCTTCATCACTAATGATTGCACGAGGAGTGCCGAATCTAGAGAAAATATTCTTTCGAATGAACTTAACCACAACCTTAGCATCATTGGTGGGCGATGCTATAGCTTCTACCCACTTTGAAACATAATCCACCGCTAAAAGTATATAGGAGTTGCTAAAAGATGACGGAAATGGTCCCATGAAGTCGATGCCCCAAACATCAAACAATTCGACTTCTAAGATCATGTTTAGTGGCATCTCTTGTCGCTTTGATATATTACCAACTCTTTGGCATCTGTCACATTTCAATGAAAACACACGGGCATCCTTAAAGAGTGTTGGCCAGAAGAATCCACATTGAAGTACCTTAGCGGCCGTTCTTTCTCCCGCAAAATGTCCACCATAGGCAGATGCATGACATTGGTGTAGAATATTCTCTATTTCAATTTCCGGAACGCACCTTCTTATTACTTGATCTCCACACTGTTTAAATAAAAACGGCTCATCCCATAAATACTGTTTCACATCATGGAGAAATTTCTTCTTCTGTTGACTTGTCAAATCTGGTGGAAACACCTTACTCACAATGAAATTTACATAATCTGCATACCATGGTATATCCATCCTTACCGCATACAGTTGTTCATCCGGGAAAAATTCATTGACCACTGTTGTGTCATCTTTCTTTAGTTCTGCATTTTCTAATCGTGATAAATGATCAGCAACCTGATTTTCTGTTCCTTTTCGGTCCCTAATCTCCAAGTCGAACTCTTGTAGCAATAATACCCATCTAATTAATCTCGGCTTTGCATCTTTCTTTGTTATTAAGTACTTAATTGCTGAATGATCTGTAAACACGATCACTTTTGTCCCAATCAAATATGAGCGAAATTTATCAAATGCATAAACAACTGCTAATAGCTCTTTCTCGGTAGTGGTATAATTTAGCTGGGCATCCGTTAGCGTCTTACTAGCATAGTATATAGCGTGGAAAATTTTATCTTTTCGTTGGCCAAGCACTGCACCAATTGCAAAGTCGCTAGCATCACACATTAATTCGAACGGGATACCCCAATCTGGCGCTATGATTACAGGTGTGGTGACTAGTTTCTTCTTCAACACATCAAAAGCTTCAAGGCATGCTTGATCAAAGTTGAATGGGACATCCTTCTCCAAAAGATTACAAAGTGGTTTCGTGATTTTGGAGAAGTCTTTTATAAATCTTCTATAAAAACCAGCGTGTCCCAAAAAACTTCGAATACCCTTTACTGAAACTGGTGGCGGTAGGTTCTCAATGGTTTCGATCTTAGCTCTATCAACCTCAATTCCTTTTGATGACACTCGGTGACCCAAGATTATCCCCTCTTGCACCATAAAATGACATTTCTCCCAATTTAAAACCAAATTCGTTTCCATACACCGTTTAAGCACAAGAGTGAGATTTTCCAAACAATAGTCAAACGAATCCCCAAAAACTGAGAAATCATCCATAAATACCTCAAGATTTTGTTCGACCATATCGGAGAAAATAGCCATCATACACCGTTGAAATGTCGCCGGCGCGTTACATAATCCAAAAGACATTCTGCGAAAAGCAAAAGTACCATATGGGCATGTGAATGTCGTCTTCTCCTGATCCTCGGGTGCAATGGCAATTTGGTTATAACCTGAGTATCCATCCAAAAGACAATAATACTCATGTCCTGCAAGCCTGTCCAACATCTGATCTATGAATGGTAGAGGAAAATGGTCCTTACGAGTGGCCTTATTTAACTTTCTATAATCCATACACACCCGCCAACCCGTAACTGTTCGAGTAGGGATCAATTCATTATGTTCATTTGTAACTACTGTCATTCCCCCTTTCTTTGGCACACATTGGACTGGACTTACCCATGAGCTATCTGAGATAGGGTAGATAATTCCCGCGTCCAACCATTTAATGATTTCCTTTTTGACAACTTCCTTCATGATGGGATTGAGTCTTCGTTGTTGTTCAATAGTTGGTTTCGCTTCATCATCCAATAAAATCTTATGCATGCAAATTGCTGGGCTTATCCCCTTGATATCCGCAAGAGTCCATCCAAGAGCAGTCTTGTATTGCCGAAGTACCCTTAGTAGCTTTTCTTCTTGAACCTTATCAAGTGATGTAGAAATAATAACTGGAAAGGTAGAAGAAGAACCAAGGTAGGCATACCGTAGATGGTTAGGCAATGGCTTAAGTTCCAAGCTGGGCGGTTCTTCTAAGGATGATTTCACCTTCTCATCCGGTTTTCCCCAATAATCCAGAGGTTCAAATTTTTGCAAGCATCGTGTGAACTTCGGAGCTGAATCTAGCATTTGAACCCATTCTAGCACAGTTAAATCATCAGATAAATTTTCACTTACCAATGCAGTTTTAAGAGGGTCTTCATTCACAGACACACTAAATACCTCCCTTGTCACTCCTTCAATCAGATCAACTTTAAAGCACTCTTCCTCTCCCTTCGGGAATTTCATAGCCTTGAAAACATTAAAAGTTACTTCTTCATCTTGGACTCTCATCGTTAACTCTCCCTTTTGTACATCTATTAATGTCCTTCCAGTGGCTAAAAATGGTCTTCCAAGGATAATGGGTATGTCTTTATCCTCTTCATAGTCCAACACAATGAAGTCAGCTGGGAATATGAATTTGTCCACCTTCACTAATATGTCTTCCACAATGCCCCTAGGGTATGTCACTGATCTATCTGCGAGCTGTAAAGAGATATTTGTTGGCTTTGGTGCTGGTAATCCCAACTGAGTGTAGATCGAAAGCGGCATCAAGTTAATACTCGCACCCAAATCGCACAAACATCTATTAAAGAACTGGGGTCCAATCGTGCACGGTACGGTGAAGCTACCCGGATCCTTCAACTTCGGTGGTAACTTTCTTTGCAGAATTGCGCTACATTCTTCTGTCAGCGCTACAGTTTCGAACTCCCCTAGCTTCCTCTTTCTTGCTAAAATATCTTTCATGAATTTCGCATAGCTAGGCATTTGTTCTAAAGCATCTGCAAATGGAATATTGATTTGCAGCTTTTTGAACACTTCTAAAAATTTTGAAAACTGTCTCTCTAATTTCTGCTTTTGCAATCTTTGAGGAAATGGCACAGGTGGTACAACTGTTGTTTGCTTATCTTCTTGTTGTTTTTGCACAACGTTTTCCCCAGATTTACTTTCCGAATTTCCACTCTCTTTTTCGTCATTCTCAGCAGAAATTATTTTCTTTTGTCCGTCTAAATTTGTAGTCAACTCCTTCCCACTTCTGAGTGTAACTGCCTTACAATGTTCATTTCCATCATTCCTTGGATTTTTTTCCGTATCACTAGGTAAAGAACCGGGAGTTCTAGTATTCAAAGCACTAGCTATCTGCCCCATTTGGTTCTCAAGATTCTTTATTGCAGCTGATTGGTTTTTCGTTGTGGCTTCAAACTGAGTTGCCAATCTTGCCAATAATTCTTCCATTTGTGATAGCTTGTCAGGTTGATAAGGCTGTGGGTGTTGTTGAGATTGTTGATGTGGCTGAAATCCAGGTGGATATGATTGCCTTGGAGCTTGTGCTTGAGCATGTGACTGATTACTACTCCAAGAAAAATTTGAGTTGTTTCTCACTCCTGGATTGTAACTGTTTGGATAACTGCCCTGCTGCCTATTATAACTGGAAACGAACTGGACTGATTCAGGATTTATTGCACATTGATCACTTGAGTGGCTACCCGCACATATTTCACAAATTGTTTCCATTTTCTGAACTGGTTGTACCCCAAGTGCATCTATCTTCTTTGTAAGAGCAGAAATCTGAGCTGTCACTTGAGCTGATAATGCTGTCATCGCATCCACTTCATAAACCCCTACTGTCCTTGGCTGAGTCGTTCTTGCTGTAGGCCACTGATAATTATTAGCTGCCATGGTTTCAAGCAACTGATACCCCTCATCACAATTCTTGGCCATAATAGCTCCTCCTGCTGCAGCATCTATACTCGATCTCACTGTGCTGAATAAACCGTTATAAAAAGTTTGCACCTGAAGCCATTTAGGAATCCCATGGTGTGGACATTTTCGCAATGAGTCTTTAAATCTCTCCCATGCTTCATATAGTGATTCTGAATCGTGCTGAACGAAAGAGAAGATATCGTTCCGTAACTTTGCTGTTTTTGCAGGTGGGAAAAACTTTGCAAGAAATTTCTGAGCTAGGTCGTTCCATGTAGTAATCGAGCCTGGTGGTAGTGAATGGAGCCAACTCTTAGCCTTATCTCTGAGAGTAAATGGAAACAGCCTTAGCCTTATTGCATCCTCTGACACATTATTGTACTTGAAAGTATCGCAGATTTCTATAAAGCTGACTATGTGATCGTTCGGATCATCATTCGGTAACCCTCCAAACTGACATGAATTTTGAATCATCTGTATTGTCCCCGGTTTTATCTCAAAACTTGTAGCAGTAATGGCAGGCCTCGTAATACTTGACTGAATTTCAGTAACCCGCGGCGTAGCATAATCCCGCAGTGCTTTTTGCTCTTCTTCAGCCATAGTATCTTTCTTTTCAAGTGCCTCTTTGGTTTCTTTAACCCACTGACGCAACTGTTGAAACCTTTTTTCGATGTCGTCCTCGTAAGGCAATAAATCTGGCTTCTTCGATCGCGTTTGCATACACTAGTCAAGAGCACCTGAATAGAATAGAAAAGAGAAAAACGTTTAAATTAAGATTAATTCTATCAAAATCAATAATGACAAAAATTTTAAACTAATTTCCCCGGCAACGGCGCCAAAAACTTGTTGCCTATATTTTTTAATAGCACTTTAACACGCAAGTATACGCGTTCAATTGTAATATTCAGCAAGCAAGGATATCGTTCCCACGAGGAAATAGACTAATATTTATCAATTACTAATTTCAATGCAATTAATCCTATTTTAAACTACAAAATTTTGTTTATGATTTAAAAATTAAACTTAGCAAAACTAATAATTAAAATAAGAATTTCACAAGAATAACTGCAGATTTAACAGATTAAGATTACAACTTCCCTTAGTATTTCATTTAAACCAATTTACTTCCCATTTAAATCAATTAATTAATATGAATCATTATCCAAGAATGTTTTATAGAATTCACGCACTTTTTCCAAAACACGTGAACAAATCCCCCTAACTCCAATCCTTAAGACACAGAATTACAAGGAACACCCCAGTTAATCAACTCACTATATTCCTATGTGAATCAAGTTAATTAGGGTTTAACACACAAATTCTTTCAATGGATACAAAAGACACATAGGTATATTCCTATCCTACATGCTAATCATATTAACCCTAATCAGATTATATGAACAGATGTTATCATATCCAGATCTCAATCTATACTCCATCTTCCAATTTTATATAGATTATCACAGTAATTGTTGGCCAAACAATTAATCAATAAGCAAAAGATATAATAAATAATTCAATAAAAACCAACTTTCATTCAATGGGAAGATTTAATTTAAACTACATACCAAGTTCCATTGCAATCTTAATAAAAATTTAGTTCATAATAATAATAAAGAAAAACACCATCCAGATGAATAATCTAAACATCCCAGATAATTACAAAAGTTAAAACTAGAGAAGAAAAGAAGAAACTCTGAATTTGCTCCAATAATCTCTCTTTAATCTTCAACCCTTGCAATTCTCCTTCGTGTTTTCCTTCGTTGTTCTCTCTGCAAATCTCTTGAGAAATTAAGTTGTTCCGTCTTTTCTAAAGTCTTCTCCTATTTGTATTGGTCTCCACCCTCTTTTAGATTCCTTTTTGGCTTCAAAAACCCACTTAGCAATAGAAAAACTCTCCTTTTTCCGCACATGAGCGCCTAGGCGCTCAACATAGGCCATTTCCAAGCGCCTAGGCGCTTGCTCAGGACAGCGTAATTACAAAAATGCCACTCAGCTTTAATTTTAATGAATTTTGACCTTTTTCTTCTCCCAAATGACCAATTTATCCCTCCAGCTCCAACCTACAAGAAATAAACACAAAACACATAAAAAGATACTAAAAAATAATTAAAGATAGCAATAATTAAGTTTAATAATATCGGATTCGTAGGTATAAAACCTACTCATCAGTAATATGTGAAATTTTTTTTGCAAAGTAAGCAAGTTGATATAAAATATTCATTGTGTCGGAGAATATTTGATTAGTCGGGGAATATTCTTTTTGTTGGGGAATATCCGTACGACGGTACAATCATTAGTGGATCCCACAACGAAATTATTGTCAGATTGAGAAAACGACAAAAATATTTTTATAAAAATAACAGCGGAAGTTTTATCGTTAATTGTTGAAACACCCGGTGTTAAAAGTATAATAATACGCGTAGTTGCATAGTAGCACGCGGTATTGATTATTGATGCTTACGTGAGAAGTCACTCAGTTTTGTTTTATTAGTATTATTAATGTAATAAAACAGAAAAGCTTTTTATATAAAACAGAATACTTTAATAAAGTTATTCGTTTTATTAGACTATAAATAGAATATATAATATTCTATTATGCATAGTGTTTTGCATAGTAATATCTTTTTATATAAAACAGAATACTTTTATAAAGTTATTTATTTTATTAGACAATAATTAGAATATATTATATTTTATTATGCATAGTGTTGCATAGTGCCTGCATAGTATTTTGCATAGTAAAATCTTTTTATATAAAACAGAATACTTTTATAAAATTATTCGTTTTATTAGATTATAAATAGAATATATTATATTTTATTCAAAAGATTTTGCTTTAAATATGGATCGTCCGATTAAAAGTAAATCAATCTAGACCGTTCATGAATTAGTTACTACACAGTCCATTCTTCTATAAATAGAAGCTCATTCCTTCATTATTTCTTACGAATTCACTGAAACTCTAGAGAGAGAAATTATAGATAGAAAGAAGAAAAGTATTCTGCTACTTCACTACTCTTATATCTAGTACTCTTCTTCTTAAGGTAGGGGATATTATTTGTTGTACTCGTAAGGGGTATTCTTTCTTTCTTATTCATGAAGAGAACTTCTGTTATTCCATTCTTTATTATTCTGTTGGAATAACCTGTATACGCGGGCTACCCTATACTTGGTAAAATTCTTCTGTTATTCCATTTTTATTATTCTGTTGGAACATCCTGTCTGTGCGTTTTATGCCGGACCTGGTTTCGTCTTTATTATTCTATTGGAATATCCTGTCTGTGCGCTTTACGCCGGACCTGGTTCCGTCTTTATTATTCTGTTGGAATATCATGTCTATGCGTTTATGTCGGACCTGGTTCTATTATTTATTATTCTGTCGGAATATCCTGTCTGTGCGTTTTACGCTGGACCTGGTTCCATTATTTATTATTCTGTTGGGAATAACCTGTCTGTACAGTCTATCGCACGCATGGTGAATCCTTCTGTTATTCCATTCTTTATTATTCTGTTGGAATAACCTGTCTATGTGGATTACCACATGCATGGTGAATGATCCTTTGTATTCATTCCTTATTAAATTGTGGAAATGATCTGTATACGTGGATTACCGCATGGCGGACGAAAATCCATTTGCAGTTTTATATATTCTATTATACTCAGTTGGCTAAAGTTTTAGCTTCTATACTCCATGAAATTTATGGAATATCCTTGATATTTGTGCTTCATCCAGTATCTTTTCATGAAAATATTCTTCTGAGCATTCTTAAATTTTACTCTACAAAGAAGTATCATGTTGATAATTTAGATGTTATTGGTTCCTGGATAAATTAATTCATGAACTTGTTTTATTGAATTATTATGTCATTGTCATCATCCTTATGTTTATATTATGTTGAAAGTCATATGTGGCCTGTAGTGCATAGATGGACTTGGTATGATTATGACCAAGGATTATTCGGTATAATCATGACCGTAATGTTACAAATGATGTGGAAAAAGTCCTCATTGGCCCGTAGTGCATTGATGGACAGTTTTTGGTATGATTATGGCTATGGATTCTCTTCGGCCAAGGGTGCAAAGATGAATTATTTTATGGCATGATCAGGACCGTTGATGAAAACACGATTATCTTTGGCCCGTAGTGCATGGATAATTGTGGTCGTGACACTAAAGAATATCCTTGGCCGTAATGCAGGGATGATTCGATGATGTGGATTAATTATTGAGCTGAGTCTCAGCGATGAAATATTAATTCATGGGTGTGATAATAATGAATATCTTTGGCCGTAGTGCATGGATAATTCATGGATGTGATACTAACGAATATCCTTAGCCATAGTGCATGGATAATTCGATGATGTGAATTATTTATTAAGTTGAGTCTCAGCGATAAAATATTGGTTATACACTTTTAATTTGTAGAAGATAGTAGACATCATGCTCTACTTGACTCTTCTAAAATACAGTTGTATGTCTTTGCTGGTAGTGCAGAGATAAATTGTTAATGAATATCTTTGGTCGTAGTGCAAAGATGAATTTATTAGTATGATTATGAGCAGGAATTGTGATTTGGTATAACCATGATTTTTGATGTTTCAGGTGAAGATAGGTGATGAAAATTATCTTCGTCCTGGGTACGAAGAGGAATTTAGAATCACAATTATAATTATGAGTTATTCATATGATTGTGGACAGGAATTGTTGATTGATGTTACAAGGATAAAACATTATTGGTGGACTTTTAACATGGAAAAGATAATAGACATGATGGTCTATTTGACTCTTCTAATGGATTGCTCGTTCCGCTGCAACTATGGTTGAAAACTTTTATCATCTACCATATGCTCTAAATCTCTGATTTATTAATGATGAAGGCTATTGATGGTGTAAATTAGCTTTAGCCATGATATTCTTTACTGGGCTAGTTGTGCTCACCCTTTCTGCTTCACAATTCCTTTCAGGTAATAAGAGTGTTTGTGACGCCCCCAAAATAGGTATACATCACCCATTCTGAGTCGCCAAATACATGGTATAGAAATAAATATATCTTCAGTAATACAATTGTCGTGCAGAATACGACAACACATATACTGTGAGTTTGACTACAATTATTGTCTACAAGAGAGTATACAAACTCAAACGGAGTCCTCATTAAAATTATCACACTATTTCACAGAATAGTGAGGACTACTAATGCAACCATTTAGATCGTCAATACATTCCCCGACTAGTCCTAGCTATATTCTCATTTCCTGAAGAGAACAGTGAAAGAAAGGGTGAGCTCAACTAGCCCAGTAAGAAATATTATGACTAAGATAATGTACAACAAATTATCATTAGTCTTCAACAGGGAAAAATTTGATAAAATATAATAGACAACAAGTTTTAGATCAACAACTGCAGCGGAAAAAGCAATCCATTAGAAGAGTCAAGTAGAGCATAAAACCTACTATCTTCTATGATTTAAAAGATTTATCATCAATTTTATTGCTGAGATTCAGCTTAATAAATAATCCACATCATCGAATCATCCCTGCACTACGGGCCAAAGATAATTCTATTTTCATCAACGGTCATGATCATGCCATAAAATAATTCATCTTTGCACCCTTGGGCGAAGAGAATCCATGGCCATAATCATACCAAAAATTGTCTATTAATGCACTACAGGCCAATGAGGACTTTTACCACATCATTTGTAACATTACGGTCATGATTATACCGAATAATCCCTGGTCATAATCATACCAAGTCTATCTATGCACTACAGGCCACAGATGACTTTCAACAGAATATAAACATGAGGATGATGACAATGATATAATAATTCAATTAAACAAGTTCAAGGATAAATTTTAAATATTTATAATTTAATTTATCCAGAAATCATTAACGTCCAAATTGTCAACATGATACTACTTTGTGGAGTAAAATTCAAGAATAATACTCAGTTGGTCATGTTCATCTCAACACCTGTTCATCTTTGCACTACAGGCCAAAGATATTCATCAGGTAATCATTTATTTTTGCACTACAGGCCAAAGATATTCGGTAATATCATCATTTAGGACTGAGGATGATGAAAAATATCTTAAAGAAAATGAATCCAGTGAGATAAAAGAACAAACATTAGGTATTCGTATTACAGTTTATCCAAGTTCAATAATACTCCGAAATAACCAATTTCGAAGCAGAATTCAAAAATAATGATCAAAACATGGATACAATCAAATATAGTAACCATAATAGCCATCTTGGATAAAAAGAAGAAAAATTTATTTTTCGGTGAATAGTGTCGTATTCATGAATAGTGTCGTATACGTGAATAGTGCCGTATACGTGAATAGTAACCCTGACACAAAAAGTTTTAAATTTGATAAAAAGTTCAAACCAATATTTCGGCATGATATTAAAAGAAATAATATCATTTACGAAAAAACTAACATCCCTTACCTCAGAATAACTGTACTTCTGACTGAATTTTGGATATAGTGCTGACAGAAACTTGCACTGAATAGCAACTCTCAAAGTATCAAAATACTCACAAAATACGCTCGAGAATATAGAGAGAGAAAGAGAGAAAACTTATGAATTCTGGTGTGATTTTCAATTCTAACTTAGCCCTCTATTTATAGGAAAATGTTAGCACGTCAAAGCAGACTTGACCTGCAACCTGATGGCTTTACCTGCTACTATTGCCACCCACCACATTTGAAATAAAATTTAGCATATTTTTTCACCAACCACAAGTGGGGCCCACTCAATTCTAGAATTTTTCACCAAAATCATTTATAAACCTAATTTTCGAATCAGTCACCTCTTAAAATTTATAACAAATTATACGTTCATTTTTAACGGTTCAAAATTTGTGGACATATACTCAACTTATATATGTATAACATATCCAAAAATCACAAACGATCTAACGGTCGGATTAAAAATTATAACTCACGCAATATATCTGTAAAATACTGATTTGATTTTTAATACCTCTATTCCGACAGAAATACTGATAAAATACATCAACATTAATTCCTTCAATAATAACCAAATAAATAATTCCATCATTTATATCCACATCAAATAAATATTTCCTTATCATATAAATCAATAATTAATTATTCACAAATAATATTACAGAATCACAATTATGACAACCAGGCCGGAAAGAGGGGGCTTTCCGATAAGGATTTCTCCTTACTGGCGTGCAATTAGGTGACCAAACCTCTCCTTAGACAGAACTTTCTAGACATTGTCAATAATGCTATCTAATAATGTTATTCAAATAATATGAATTATTGATCTGATAATGGAAAATATTGTGCAGCAACAATTATTGAAATAACAATAATATAAAATATCAATGTTGCAATTATTGAATCAATAAAATAAAATATTGAACAGTAACTACTGTAACAATTATTAAGTAGTTCCTTCTTACGTAAGGATCAATAATTTAAAAATACTGTGCAAAACCGTGTGCTACTGTGCAACCACGCGTATTACTGTATTTTAACCACCGGATATTCCAACAGTGTTAACGGTAACAACTACGTCGTTATTTATAAAAACTCACCATTGGAAAGAAGATGATAGTAATCTTCTTGTTTTTCTTTGGGGACTTTTAGGTCAACCAAGGATAATTCTGTGGACATATGATATTTATCATAACCTAGACGCATGGCCTCCCATGTACGAAGGTTTTCTTGAGCACTTCCCAAAGATTTTAATTTCTAAAACAGTTTTTGACTATACTTTTATGTAAAGTATCATTATAAGGTTGTAGTCGAGGTACCATGAGAGTTGCATACATTTGCATTAAAACTCATAGTTAACTGTGGTTGTATTCTATACGACAGTTCAACAGTTGTATAAATGAAGTTGTATTTAAATTTTGTATCATGTATCTGACGAGTCAGAATAGGTGATGTATACCTAATTTTGGGGGCGTCACAGTTGGTATCAGAGCTTAGGGATATGGTCGCTGGCGGAGATAAGAGTCTAGAACTAGTAGGGGAGAGACGAGTTAGATACTTCGTTAGTGTGTGACTTACCTAAGCTGAAATTGTTTAATTGATAAGTTGACAAATTATGATATGTCAATTAACCTTTGTTTTAAAGCTATATTCTAGAATGATATCTGAAATACAGGAGATGAGAAATGGGAAAATCATGATAGCGAGGAAATTACCGGGAAGGTACAATCTGAAAAGAAAGCAATGTATTCTCATCTCTTCGAATATCAGGTACGTACGTAAATTTCGAGGGCGAAATTTTATAAGGAGGGGTGATTATGAGACCCCGAATTTTATGAAATAAAAGTATTCAATTTTTCTATTTTGGTAAATAGTTAAATTGATAAAAGTTTAAAGTTAAGGGTAATATGTGAAAAAAAAAATTACAAAGTAAGCAAGTTGATATAAAATATTAGTTGTGTCGGGGAATATTCGATTAGTCAGGGAATATTCTTTTTGTCAGAGAATATCCGTACGATGGTACAATCATTGGTGGACCCTAGGACTGAGCAAGTAACCAAATTGGAACCGAAACCGCACCAAAAACCGCACGAACCGCACCAATTAAAACCGCACCAACTGTTCCGACGTATGTTGCGATTTTAGGTGGGTTGAATAACCAAATTTACGGTTCCGGTTTGGTTACTAGCCAAAACCAAACCGCACAAAACCGAAACCGCACCATGTGTGTGTATGTATGTATTATTTCTAATAAATTCTAAAGTTACTTTTCACTTGAACACGCTCAAAGAAAACCTCAGTCTTGCATTGTCATTTTTTCACCATTTGAAAGAAAATGTTATAGGTTATAGAGTCAAAAATTAAGCAATTGGGTTTTGGAATTTTGAATTTGTTTGATGCGTTATTGGAGGGGCTTATAGTTGAGGGGCTCGAGCACTTGATGCATTTGTTAATGTCAATGCTATAATTGTAATAGTCTAATAGATTATTTTTAGTCCTCCCTGCAATATATTTTATTCTATCTTCAGTATATATTTTTAATTTTTAGGGAACTAGATAAACATTTTTGCTTGTTATCGAATAGTCTCCGTTGTTTTATATAGCGCATATTTTAGTTTTAAAGCATGCTTGATATAATTCTCATTGTCGACTTTGTCACTAAGTTAATTGCTCGATGTAAGTTTTATGTTAAATTTTATTGAATGCTTAAACTTTTTTGTTGTGTCAATTGGTTTTGGAACCGAAACCGCACCAATTAAAACCGCACCGCACACTTTAAAACCGAACCGCACCAATCACAAGCGGTTTCGGGTGCGGTTTTGAATTTTTTAAACCACACCTAAGCGGTTTCGGGTGCGGTTTGGACTTCAAACCACACCAAACCGCACCATACTCACCCCTAGTGGACCCCACAAAAAAATTATTGTCGGATTGAGAAAACGACAAAAATATTTTTATAAAAATAACAGCTGAAGTTTTATCATTAACTGTTGAAACACCCGGTGTTAAAAGTACAATAATACGCGTAGTTGCATAGTAGCACGCGGCATTGATTATTGATGCTTACGTGAGAAGTCACTTAGTTTTGTTTTATTAGTATTATTAATGTAATAAAACATAAAAGTTTTTTATATAAAACAGAATACTTTAATAAAGTTATTCGTTTTATTAGACTATAAATAGAATATATAATATTCTATTATGCATAGTGTTTTGCATAGTAATATCTTTTTATATAAAACAGAATACTTTTATAAAGTTATTTATTTTATTAGACAATAATTAGAATATATTATATTTTATTATGCATAGTGTTGCATAGTGCCTGCATAGTATTTTGCATAGTAAAATCTTTTTATATAAAACAGAATACTTTTATAAAATTATTCGTTTTATTAGATTATAAATAGAATATATTATATTTTATTCAAAAGATTTTGCTTTAAATATGGATCGTCCGATTAAAAATAAATCAATCTAGACCGTTCATGAATTAGTTACTACACAGTCCATTCTTCTATAAATAGAAGCTCATTCCTTCATTATTTCTTACGAATTCACTGAAACTCTAGAGAGAGAAATTATAGAGAGAAATAAAAAAAGTATTCTGCTACTTCACTACTCCTATATCCAGTACTCTTCTTCTTAAGGTAAGGGATATTATTTGTTATACTCGTATGGGGTATTCTTTCTTTCTTATTCATGAAGAGAACTTCTGTTATTCCATTCTTTATTATTCTGTTGGAATAACCTGTATACGCGGGCTACCCTATACTTGGTGAAATTCTTCTGTTATTCTATTTTTATTATTCTGTTGGAACATCCTGTCTGTGCGTTTTACGCCGGACCTGGTTCCGTCTTTATTATTCTATTGGAATATCATGTATGTGCGTTTTACGCCGGACCTGGTTCCGTCTTTATTATTCTGTTGGAACATCCTGTCGGTGCGAATTTTGCCTAACCTGGTTCCATTATTTATTATTATGTTGGGAATAACCTGTCTGTGCAGTCTATCGCACGCATGGTGAATCCTCCTGTTATTCCATTCTTTATTATTCTGTTGGAATAACCTGTCAATGTGGATTATCACATGCATGGTGAATGATCCTTTGTATTCATTCCTTATTAAATTATGAAAATGATCTGTCTAAGTGGATTACCGCATGGCGACAAAAATCCATTTGCAGTTTCATATATTCTATTATACTCAGTTAGTTAAAGTTTTGGCTTCTATACTCCATGAAATTAGTGAAATATCCTTGATATTTGCGCTTTATCCAGTATCTTTTCATGGAAATATTCTTCTGATCATTATTGAATTTTTACTCCATAAAGCAGTATCATGTTGACAATTTGGACGTTATTGGTTCCTGGATAAATTAATTCTTGAACTTGTTTTATTGAATTATTATGTCATTGTCATCATCCTCATGTTTATATTATGTTAAAAGTCATCTGTGGCCTGTAGTGCATAGATGGACTTGGTATTATTATGACCAGGGATTATTCGGTATAATCATGACCGTAATGTTACAAATGATGTGAAAAAAGTCCTCATTGGCCCGTAGTGCATTGATGGACAGTTTTTGGTATGATTATGGCTATGGATTCTCTTCGGCCAAGAGTGCAAAGATGAATTATTTTATGGCATGATCAGGACCGTTGATGAAAACACGATTATCTTTGGCCCGTAGTGCATGGATAATTATGGTCGTGACACTAAAGAATATCCTTGGCCGTAATGTAGGGATGATTCGATGATGTGGATTAATTATTGAGCGGAGTCTCAGCGATGAAATATTAATTCATGGGTGTGATAATAATGAATATCTTTGGCCGTAGTGCATGGATAATTTATGGATATGATACTAACGAATATCATTGACCGTAGTGCATGGATAATTCGATGATGTAGATTATTTATTAAGTTGAGTCTCAGCGATAAAATATTGGTTATACACTTTTAATTTGTAGAAGATAGTAGACATCATGCTCTACTTGACTCTTCTAAAATACAGTTGTATGTCTTTTGCTTGTAGTGTAGAGATGAATTGTTAATGAATATCCTTGGCCGTAGTGCAAAGATGAATTTATTAGTATGATTATGAGCAAGAATTGTGATTTGGTATAACCATGATTTTTGATGTTTCAGGTGAAGATAGGTGATGAAAATTATCTTCGTCCTGGGTACGAAGAGGAATTTAGAATCACAATTATGATTATGAGTTATTCATATGATTGTGGATAGGAATTGTTGATTGATGTTACAGGGATAAAACATTATTGGTGGACTTTTAACATAGAGAAGATAATAGACCTGATGGTCTATTTGACTCTTCTAATGGATTGCTCGTTCCGCTGCAACTATGGTTGAGAACATTTATCATCTACCATATGTTCTAAATCTCTGATATATTAATGATGAAGGCTATTGATGGTGTAAATTAGCTTTAGTCATGATATTCTTTACTAGGCTAGTTGTGCTCACCCTTTCTGCTTCACAATTCCTTTCAGGTAATAAGAGTGTTGCCGAGTCGAGTAGGGATAACAGGGGAATAGGACGGTGGTCTCTAGCTGTGGAGGTTCTCCCTAAACAGTATAGAAAAGTGTGTTGTATTCTATACATCTTTTAGTAATTATATTTGGTGAATCAAATAGGGTGAGGCGAACCCAACTTTGGAAGGGTGTTTTGCCACTATTATACAACATGTCTAATGACATACAACCTCGTGTTCTTATAAGACATGGTTGTGCACATCCACTTGCTGAATATATCTATGAGCACTACCTATATGATCTTGGAGTTTATTTGAAGTATAATTTTCAGTTAGAGACAATGGAGATATTTATATGTCAAGAGAAGACTCACCATTGGAAAGAAGATGATAGTAATCTTCTTATTTTTCTTTGGGGACTTTCGGGTCAACCAAGGATAATTCTGTGGACATATGATATCTATCATAACCTAGACGCATGGCCTCCCATGTACAAAGGTTTCCTTGAGCACTTCCCAAAGATTTTAATTTCTAAAACAGTTTTTGACTATACTTTTATGTAAAGTATCATTATAAGGTTATGGTCGAGATACCATGAGAGTTACACACATTTGTATTAAAACTCATAGTTAACTGTGGTCGTATTCTATACGACAGTTCAACAGTTGTATAAATGAAGTTGTATTTGAATTTTGTACCATGTATCCGGCGACTCAGAATGGGTGATGTATACCTAATTTTGGGGGCGTCACATAACACCTTTAGAATGAACGACGTACGTTTATTATTTTCCGCATTTTAGTTATCGTATGTTGTTTAGAGGTGGATGTTTGTATTTTATCGTGATGACCGAACCGGGGTCAAAGGACCCGGATTCGGGGGCTTCACAGGTTGGTATCAGAGTTGTAGGTTATAAATGTTAGGAATCCGAAACCTAGGTTGTAAGACCCCGAATTTTATGAAATAAAAGTATTCAATTTTTTTTATAGTTACTATTCAGTAAATAGTTAAATTGATAAAAGTTAAAGTTAAGGGTGATATATGAAATTTTTTCAAACTACGCAAGTGGTTATAAAATATTCATTGTTGTCGGGGAATATTTGTTTGGTCGTGAAATATTCTTTCTGTCGGAGAATATTCGTACGACGGCGTAGCTATTTGTGGGCCCCATAACGAATAACTGTCGGGTGAAGGAAAACGACAAATTTGAGTTTTTACAAATAACGGCGTAGTTGTTACCGTTAACACTGTTGGAATACCCGGTGATTAAAATACAGTAATACGCGTTATTGCACAGTAGCACACGGTATTGCACAGTATTTTTGAAATTATTAATTCTTACGTAAGAAGGCACTACTCAATAATTGTTACAGTAATTACTGTTCAATATTTTATTATTGATTCAATAATTGCTGCATTGATATTTTATATTATTGTTGTTTCAATAATTGTTGCTGCACAGTATTTTCCATTATCAGATCAGTAATTCATATTATTTAAATAATATTATTAGATAGCATTATTGACAATGTCTAGAAAGTTCTGTCTAAGGAGAGGTTTGGTCATCTAATTGCGCGCCAGTAAGGAGAAATCCTTATTGGAAAGCCCCCTCTTTCCTGGGAACGGCCTGGTTGTCATAAATTTGATTCTGTAATATTATTTGTGAATAATTAATTATTGATTCATATGATAAGAAAATATTTATTTTATGTGGATATAAACGAGTGATATATTTTTGTGGTTAAAAATGAAGGAGTTAATGTTGAGGTTTTTATCCGTATTTTTGTCGGAATGGAGGTATTAAAAATCAGGATTTTTGAGATATTTTGCGAGGGTTATAATTTTTAATCCGACCGTTGGATCGTGGTAATATTTGGATATGTTATACATATATAAGTTGACTATATGTCCACAAATTTTGAACCGTTAAAAATGAACGTATGATTTATTATGAATTTTACGAGATGACTGGTTCAGAAATTGTTAAATTTTCGGAGTTTATCATTTTGGTGAAAAATTCTAGAATTGGTGGGCCCCACTTGTGGTTGGTGAAGAAATGTGCTGAATTATATTTCAAATGTGGTGGGTGGGAATAGTAGCAGGTAAAACCATCAGGTTGCAGGTCAAACCTACCAAAATTTTTCTATAAATAGAGGGCTAAGTTAAAATTGAAAATCACACCAGAAACATAAGCTTTCTCTCTTTCTCTCTCTATATTATGAAGCATATTTTGTGAGTTTTTAGATATTTGGTGAGTTTCTATTCATCAGTGCAAGTTTCCTTCAGCATCATATCTGATATCCAGTTAGAAGTACTGCTCTTTTGAGGTAAGGGATATTACGGGATTTTAAGGGTTGTTATGATTTTCAGTTTCGTAATTTTTCTGATCTTCAAAAAAAAAAATTCTGGAAAAATTTGAAATGATATTTTGATGAGTTTTCTTGATTGTGTCCAAAAATGGTGATTTTTGGATGTATAGATTGAGAGTTATGAATTTTATGAGAAAAGACTATTTTAGAAGTAACAGCTTATAATTCCTTGTGGTTAACTCCAAAATTAATGAAATTTTTATTGGGAGTACATGTATATGATAGAAGTATACTCTGTAAATTTCAGAATTTTTAGACAAAAGTATAATTTTTGATAAATGTCTAAATATTTGGCTATTTTGGCCATATGAAAAATAGTAAATGACTTTTAAAAATTCTGAGAAAAATATATGTTCACTATGGGACTATATTATGCTAAATCTCAGAAAAGAAATATTTTTGGAACTGATTTGGTATTTTTCATAAAAATGGTCTAGTTATGAGTAAATGAATTAAATATATTTTGTGAAGAAAGAAAATTGGAAAATAGGATTTTATGGCTTGAGAATCCTATATGAGGTATATGCAGATTTTTGATGAGGGTTTTGGTTATTGATGATGAAATTGTAAGAGTTGGCATTTTATGATGATTAAATGCATTAATTAGTAAAGTGTAAACAATTAAAATAAATTGTTTATAAATTTAAGTAATGTTATTCTTTCAATATCATTATACCGAAATATTGGTATGGATTTTATTGTGGAATTTCTATCTTTTGTGTCGGGGTTACTATTCACGATTTACTATTCATGAGTTACGAATATTACTCTTGAGATTAAAACTATATGTTGATCATATTATTTTTATCATCATATATAACATTTTTATAACCCTGATATTGAAATTCTCTTTCACTGGAGTGTAAAGATGGGTAGATTATTGGTATGATCATGACTAGGGTTCTCTTTGGCCTGTAGTGCAAAGTTGAATTGTGACTGGTATGATCATGACCATTGAATTTATAATTGAATATCTTAAGCTTAAGTGCAAAGGTGAATTGATCAACATGGTTATAATTATTGTTTATATAAATTCTGAAATGATTATATATTTCTTTGAGATATGAATATATTTGGCCTGTAGTGCAAATATGAATTGTTGATGAATATCTTTGGCATGTAGTGCAAAGATGGCCTGTTGATGAATATCTTTGGCCTGTAGTGCAAAGATGAACTGTTGTTGAATATCTTTGGCCCGTAGTGCAAAGATGGTTTGTTGATGAATATCTTTGGTCGTAGTGCAAAGATGGATTTGTTAGTATGATTATAAACAGGAACTGTGATTTGGTATAACCATGATCTTTGATGTTTCAGGTAAAGACAGGTGATGAAAATACTCTTTGTCCTGGGTGCGAAGAAAAATTTATAGTCACAATTATGATTATGAGTTATTCATATGATTGTGGAAAGGAACTGTTGAGTGATGTTACATGGATAAAATATTGTTGGTGGATTTTTAACATGGAGAAGATAATAGACTTTATAGTCTATTTGACTCTTCTAATGGATTGCTCGTTCCGCTGCAACTATGGTTGAAATTTTTATCATTTACCATATGTTCTAAATCTCTGATTTATTGTTAATGAAGGCTATTGATAATTGAATTATCTTTAGTCATGATATACTTTATTGAGCTAGTTGTGCTCACCCTTTTGCCTCACAATTCCTTTCAGGTAATAAGAGTGTAGCTGGGTCGAGCGAGGGTAACAGGAAAATAGAACGGTGGTCTCTAGCTGTGGATGTTCTCCCGAAGTAGTATAGAAAAGTTCATTTAGTAGTTTTATTTGGTGAATCCAATAGGGTAAGGTGTACCCAACGTTGGAAGAGTGGTTTGCCACTATCATACAAGATGTCTAACGACATACAACCTCGTGTCATCATAAGACAGGGATGTGCTTATCCACTTGCTGAGTATATATACGAGCACTACTTATATAATCTTGGTGTTTGTTTGAAGTATAATTCTCAATTAGAGACAGTAGAGATAATGATATGTCAAGAGAAGACTCACCATTGGGAAGAATATGATAGTAATCTTCTCGTTTTTCTTTGGGGTCTATTGGGTCAACCAAGGATAATTCTGTGGCCATATGATATCTATCATAACCTAGATGCGTGGCCTCCCATGTACGAAGGTTTCCTTGAGCACTTCCCAAAGATTCTAATTTCTAAAACAGTTTTTGACTATACCTTTATGTAAGGTGTCATTGTGAGGTGATGTCCACGGTTGGAACATGAATTACATTTGGTATATATTTGTATTCAAACTCACAACATATGTGTTGTTGTATTTTGTACGACAATTGTTGTAATAGAGTTGTAATTGTTTTATGTACCATGTATTTGACGACTCAGAATGGGTTGGATGGAATGGACCTGTTTTGGGGTTGTCACATAGGTTATAACCTTAGTAGAAAACTCAAGTAGAGTATGTAAGTGATGGGATGAAGGAAATCCATCAAGTTTTATTGTAATATTGAAGTGGTTTATTTAAATCAAAAATGATTGATAGACGTCTTAAACTTCTTAATGCTAACATGGATAGCATATCACATAAAGCCTAATTGTTTCTTCCTTTCCTCAGATCATGCGGCCTAGGAGACTTCAGCGGAATCAGAGGGAGGAAGGATCTGTTAACAATGGTGGAGGGGAAAATGTTGATTCAATGCAGAACTTCGTTAACCTGTTAACAGAGGCAATGCAAAATAGACCCCCGCCAGTAGTAGGCCAGCCAGGACAACACTTGGCTAGCTTTAAGTACTTTAAATTGGTAGGACCACCGGAGTTTCGAGGAACCTTGGATCCAATTGAAGCCCAGACATGGATAGAAGAGATGGAGAAGGTGTTTGAGGTCGCACGAGTGGCCAAAGCACAAAAAACGAGTTTTGCCACTTTCATAATGAAGGGCGAAGCTAATTGTTGGTGGAAGGCCAATAAGGGCCGAGCAGATGAAGGATTTATTCCTTGGGACAGATTTAAGGAGCTATTCCTTGAGAATTACTTCTCAGAAAATACGTAGCAGGATATGGAAGTTAAGTTTCTAGAACTGAAGCAAGGTAGTATGTCTGTCACAGAGTACGCGGCAAAATTTAACAAGTTGGCCCAATTCGCATCACATCAGGTTGACACGGAGGCCATGAAGGCAAGGAGGTTCGAATTAGGACTGAAACCATCGGTGCAGAAAGCAGTGGCTGTGTTAAAGATTAAGACTTACTCTGATCTTTTGAAAAGGGCTATCATTGCTGAAGGAGTCAATGAAGCCATCGCTCGATTCAAGCAAGAAAAGAAGGCAGGTCAAGAAGGACAGAAAGGAGGAAGCAGCAGAGGCAGCAACCCCAATAAGCGTAAATGGACAGAGCAATCCTCTAGAGGTAATAAGTCCTGGGGAGAAGCTAAGAAGAGTATGAGGTGCAATAACTGTGGGAGGAATCACTCGGGGAAGTGTATGAAGGGAAAGAGTGTTTGTTATCGTTGCGGACAACCGGGGCACATGGCTCCTCAGTGTCCGAATAAGCCGAAGGGAGGATGTTTCTCGTGTGGAGCCACAGACCATCAAATCAAGGACTGCCCGAAGAAAAAGGGTGATGCAGCTAGCGGCAACCGCAACAACAACAACAACAATCTACTGAACATTTAAGGGTCAGTCTGTCAAGCCAACAGACCAACGGCACGAACGTTCAACATGACCGTACAGGATGCGGTGGAGTCTAAGGACGTGGTGTCAGGTATCATCCCGATCATTGATATAGATGCATACGTTTTATTTGATTCGGGAGCTACCTGTTCTTTTGTTTCCAAAGAATTTGCTAAACGGTTAGACTTACCCCGTGAGATTAGAACACCCTATGAACGTAGAAGTAGCGAACAATGAAATTATTCCCGTAGAATACATTCATAGGAATTGTTATGCCAAATTTCGAGAATTTAAGCTCAAAGTAGATTTGATACCGATTCGTTTCGGGGAGTTCGATGTAATCCTTGGAATGGATTGGTTATCAGTTCACGGAGCAGTTATAGATTGTAAAAAGAAGTGTGTACACCTTAAGACTTCGAATAAGTCAAAGGTGGTATTTTATGGTAGTAAATCGCCGAGGCAATCTCATTGTCTGACGATGGTGCAAGCACAGAGATTGTTTAGGAAGGGTTGTATAGGTTATTTGGCTCATGTGGTTGATACTCGACGAGTCGAGGGCAAACTGAGTCAGATACCTATTGTAAGGGATTTCGTTGATATCTTCCCAAAAAATATTCCGGGATTGCCACCGGATAGAGAGATTGAGTTTGTTATTGATTTGGTGTAAGACCCCAACTTTTATAAATAAAGACGAATTTTCTATAAATATCATTTTTAAATATTATGGAGTTAATTTGATATAATGTTATAGTTGTGGGTAATATTTATAAATTTTACAAAGTACGCAAGTTGTTATATAATATTCGATTGGTCGGGGAATATTCGTTTTAACAGGAAATATTCGTATAACGACACAATCATTGGTGGACCCCACAACGGAATTATTGTTGGATTGAGAAAACGACAAAAATATGTTATTAAAAATAACGGCGGAAGTTTTACCATTGTTACTGTTGAACTACTCGGTAGTAAAAGTACAGTAACACGTGTGGTTGCATAGTAGCACACGGTATTGATTATTAATGCTTATGTGAGAAGTCACTCAGTTTGATTCCATTATTGTCAGTTAATAATATGAATTATTTAGCGATAATGACATTTTGTTTTATTCGTATTATTAACGTAATAAAACAGAAACATCTTTTTATATAAAACAGAATACTTTATTAAAGTTATTCTATAAATAGAATATATTATATTTTATTTAAAAGATTTTTCTTTAAATATGGACCGTCAGATTAAAGTAATCAATCTGGACCGTTCATGGATTAGTTACTATGCATTCTATTTTTCTATAAATAGCAGCTCATTCCTTCATTATTTCTTACGAATTCACTGAACTCTAGAGAGAGAAACTATAGAGAGAAACTATAGAGAGAGAGAAGAAGAGTATTCTACTACTTAACTACTTCCTTATTTCAGCTATTCTTTAAAACGGTAAGGGGTGTTATTATTTCTTATTCATGAAGAGAACTGTTGTTATTCCATTTCTTATTATTCTGTTGGAATAACCTGTATACGTGGTCTACCCTATACTTGGTGACATTCTTCTATTATTCTGTCGGAATATCCTGTCTGTGCGTTTACGCCGGACCTGGTTCCGTTATTTATTATTCTGTTGGAATAACCTGTCTGTGCGGTCTATCGCATGCATGGTGATTTCTTTTGTTATTCCATTCTTTATTGTACTCAGTTGGTTTAGTTTTGACTTCTATACTCCATGAAATTTGTGGAATATCCTTGATAATTGTGTTTCATTCAGTATCTTTTCATAAAAATATTCTTCTAAGCATTCTTGAATTTTACTCCACAAAGCAGTATCATGTTGACAATTTGGACGTTGTTAATTCTTGGATAAATTAATTCTTGAACTTGTTTTATTGAATTCTGATATCATTGTCATCATCCTCATGTTTATAAAATGTTGAAAGTCATCTGTGGCATGTAGTGCATAGATGGACTTGGTATGATTATGACCAGGGATTATTCGGTATAATCATGACCGTAATGTTACAAATGATGTGGTAAAAGTCCTCATTGGCCCGTAGTGCATTGATGGACAGTTGTTGTGACGCCCCCAGAATAGGTATACAACACCCATTCTGAGTCGCCAAATACATGGTACAGAAAGCAAACTACAACTTCAATAATACAATTGTCGTGCAAAATACGACAACACATACTGTGAGTTTAAATACAAATATTGTCTTCTAGACAATATCCACTCTCAAATAAATCCTCCTTACAATTATTCAAACACTATTTTACAGAAATAGTGAGGACTGCTAATACATCTTTCTAGAACCATCACTCCATACCCCGACTAGATCCTGCTATGTTCTCACCTCCTGAGAAGAAAAATGGAACAAAAAGGAAAAGGGTGAGCTCAACTAGCCCAGTAAAGAATATTATGACTAAGATAATATACAACAAATTATCGTTAGTCTTCAACAGGGAAAAATCTGATAAAATATAATCGACAACAAGTTTTAGATCAACATCTGCAGCGGAAACAGCAAACCATTAGAAGAGTCAAGTAGAGAAAGAATTCTACTATCTTCTAAGATTTAAAAGTCCATCATCAATATTTTATCCCTGTAACATCAATTAATAATCATCTTTAACCAAATATTCATCTTTGCACTACAGGCCAAAGATATTCATTTGTATCATCAGTCGGTCATGTTCATCTCAACACCTGTTCATCTTTGCACTACAGGCCAAAGATATTCATCAAGTAATTATACATCTTTGCACTACAGGCCAAAGATATTCAGTAATATCATCATTTAGGACTGAGGATGATGAAAAATATCTTAAAGAGAACGAATCCAATGAGACAGAAGGACAAATAGTAGGGATTCGTATAACAGTTTATCCAAGATCAATAATACTTCATAATAATCAATTGTGAAGCTGAATTCAAAAATAAAGATCAAAACATGGATACAATCAAAGATAGTAACCATAATAGACATCTTAGACAAAAAGGGAAAATTTTATTTTTCGGTGAATAGTGCCGTATTCGTGAATAGTGCCGTATACGTGAATAGTGCCGTATACGTGAATAGTAACCCCCGACACAAAAAGTTCCAAATTTGATAAAAAAATCATATCAATATTTTAGCATAATGATATTGAAGAAAATAATATCATTAAGAAGAAAATAATATCCCTTACCTCAAAATATCAGTACTTCTGGTCGGAATACCGGTATAAGGCTGAAAGAAACTTGCTCTGATGAATAGAAACTCTCAAAGTATCTAAATACTCACAAAATACACTCAATAATCTAGAGAGAGAAAGAGAGAAAACTTGTTTCTGGTGTGATTTTCAATTCTAACTTAGCCCTCTATTTATAGGAAAATTTTGGTAGGTTTGACCTGCAACCTGATGGCTTTACCTGCTACTATTCCCACCTACCACATTTGAAATATAATTCAGCACATTTCTTCACCAACCACAAGTGGGGCCCACCAATTCTAGAATTTTCCATCAAAATGATAAACTCTGAAAATTCAACAATTTCTGAACCAGTTATCTCGTAAAATTCATAATAAATCATACGTTCATTTTTAACGGTTCAAAATTTGTGGACATATACTCAACTTATATATGTATAACATATCCAAAAATTACCACGATCCAACGGTCGGATTAAAAATTATAACACCCGCAATATTTCTCAAAAACCCTGATTTGATTTTTAATACCTCCATTCCGATAAAAATACTGATAAAACACCTCAACATTAACTCCTTCATTTTTAACCACAAAAATATATCCCTCATTTATATCCACATAAAATAAATATTTCCTTATCATATGAATCAATAATTAATTATTCACAAATAATATTACAGAATCACATTTATGACAACCAGGCCGTTCCCAGGAAAGAGGGGGCTTTCCAATAAGGATTTCTCCTTACTGGCGCGCAATTAGATGACCAAACCTCTCCTTAGACAGAACTTTCTAGACATTGCCAATAATGTTATCTAATAATATTATTCAAATAATATGAATTATTGATCTGATAATGAAAAATACTGTGCAGCAATAATTATTGAAACAACAATAATATAAAATATCAATGCAACAATTATTGAATCAATAAAATAAAATATTGAACAATAACTACTGTAACAATTATTGAGTAGTGCCTTCTTACGTAAGAATCAATAATTGGTGCAATACCGTGTGCTACTGTATTTTAATCACCGGGTATTCCAACAGTATTAACGGTAACAACTACGCCGTTATTTATAAACAACTTATACTTGTCGTTTTCTTCATCCAATCGCTTTTCGTTATGGGGCCCACACAAGGCTGCGTCGTCGTACGAATATTCCCCGACAGCAAGAATATTCCACGACCAACCGAATATTCACCGACCAAAAATAAATATTTTATAACCACTTGCTTATTTTGCAAAATTTGCACATTTCACCCATAACCAAAGTATTATATCAAATTAACCCCTTATTATTCACAATAATATTTAGAGAAAATTTGATTTTATTCATTAATAAGTTGGGGTCTTACAACCTCCCCTCCTTATGAAATTTCGTCCTCGAAATTGACGTACGTACCTGATGTTTCAAAAAGGTGAGGATACCTCGCTTTCATTTCTGATTCCAACTCCCAGGTCATTTCTTCAATAGCATGGTTTCTCCACAAAACCTTAACTTGTGGTATAACCTTCGTGCGTAGGACATGCTCTTTCCTATCCAAGATCTTAACAGGTACCTCCTCGTACGTTAAATCTTCAGCTATCTCGTCTGGTTCTAACTCAATAATGTGGTTCGGGTCTTTAACATATTTACGAAGCATAGATATGTGAAAAACATTATGAACACGAGACATGCTTGGAGGTAATGCGAGTCTATATGCCACATTTCCTATTCGCTCAAGAATCTCAAATGGACCAACAAATCTTGGATTGAGCTTTCCTCTCTTCCCAAATCTTGTAACTCCCTTCCATGGTGCAACACGTAACAATACATGATCCCCAATATTAAATTCCACGTCCTTCCGATGAAGATCCGCATAACTCTTTTGTCGATCCTGTGCCGTTTGTATACGTTGTCGAATCGTTTGGATCTTCTCTGTAGTAATGCGTACCAATTCTGGTCCCAACAATGTTGCTTCACCCACCTCGTCCCAGCATACTGGAGAACGACATTTTCTTCCATACAACGCCTCAAATGGAGCCATACCTATGCTCGCCTGATAACTGTTGTTGTAGGAGAATTCCACCAATGGTAGGTACTTATCCCAACTCCCTTTGAGATCTAAGACACAAAGTCTTAATAGATCTTCAAGAGTTTGAATAGTCCTCTCTGATTGTCCGTCCGTTTGAGGATGGTATGCTGAACTGAATCGTAAATCCGTGCCCATAGCTTTCTGCAAGCTAACCCAAAATCGTGAAGTGAATCTTGGGTCACGATCCGAAACTATGGATACTGGCATGCCATGCAATCTCACAATCTCGTTCACGTACATACTAGCAAGACGTTCAAGGGAATAAGTCTCACGTATCGGCAAGAAATGAGCGGACCTGGTTAATCTATCAACAATAACCCAAATCGCATCTATGCCTTGAGAAACCTTGGGAAGACCTGTAACAAAATCCATAGTAATGTGTTCCCACTTCCATTTCGGGATCTCAAGTGGTTGCAATGGACCCTTTGGCACTTGATGCTCCGCCTTTACACGTTGACAAGTTAAACACCTCGAGATAAACTCCGCGATCTCTCTTTTCATATTGCTCCACCAAAATGTATGTCGAAGATCGTGATACATTTTGGTACTCCCAGGATGGATTGCAAACGGTGTGTTGTGTGCCTCCATCATTATTCTATGCTTCAAGTCAAAATCGTTAGGAACACAAAGTCTGGAGTTGACTCGAAGTATTCCTTCTTCATCGATTCTTGCTTCTGGAATAGCACCTTCTTGCACTTTCTTCTTCATACGCATCAGCTCTATATCCGTAGCTTGAGCAGCTTTAACTTTATCGATTAAAGTCGGTTCTACTCGTATATTTGATATCATCATGTGGGTACTTGGAGCCTTCATCTCTATCTCCATCCTTTGCAAGTCATACAAAATGGGCCTTTGTGTTAAAAACATTGCACTCGTACCCGCATATGATCTTCTACTCAATGCGTCAGCTACTACGTTTGCTTTTCCAGGATGGTATTGGATGGTATGATCGTAATCTTTCAACAGCTCAAGCCAACGTCGTTGCCGCATGTTGAGTTCCTTTTGGGTGAAGAAATATTTGAGGCTTTTATGATCTGTATAGATCTCCACTTTCTCCCCATACAGGTAGTGTCTCCAGATCTTCAACGCAAAAACGACTGCTGCCAACTCCAAATCATGAGTAGGATAATTCCTCTCATATTCTTTGAGTTGTCGTGAGGCATAGGCTATGACTTTCCCATGTTGCATGAGAACACATCCTAACCCTTTGCCTGAAGCATCGCTGTAGATAACAAATCCATCCGAACCAGATGGTATTGTCAAAACAGGTGCCGAAATGAGTCTCCTCTTGAGTTCTTGGAAACTCTTCTCGCATTCCTCACTCCATACGAATTTTGTATCTTTCCGAGTCAGCTGAGTTAACGGAGTAGCGATTCGAGAAAATCCTTCCACAAATCTCCGATAATAACCAGCTAAGCCCAGAAAGCTACGTACTTCGGTTACCGACTTCGGTTGCTCCCAACTTTGTATGGCTTCAATCTTCGCCGGGTCGACAGATACTCCATGTTTTGACACCACGTGCCCAAGGAATGCTACTTCCTCAAGCCAGAACTCGCATTTCTTCAGTTTGGCATATAGCTTGTTTTCACGAAACCTTTGCAGTACCAGCTTCAAATGGCGCTCATGATCTTCACGGCTTTTGGAATAGATGAGGATGTCATCAATAAAGACAACAACGAACTGATCCAAATATTCTTTGAATACACGGTTCATCATATCCATGAAGGCAGCAGGAGCATTAGTCAATCCAAAAGACATTACTAAGAATTCATAATGCCCGTACCGAGTTCTGAAGGCAGTCTTTGGAATATCCTCAGTTTTAATCTTCAGCTGATGATATCCAGAACGAAGATCGATCTTTGAAAAGAATTGTGCTCCTTGCAACTGGTCAAACAGGTCATCAATGCGAGGTAGCGGATACCTATTCTTGATGGTGACATGGTTCAATTCTCGATAGTCAATACAAAGTCGCATACTCCCGTCTTTCTTCTTTACGAATAAAACAGGAGCACCCCAAGGAGACGTACTAGGACGAATAAAACCGATGTCCAACAACTCCTGTAGTTGGACTTTTAACTCCTGAAGTTCAATAGGAGCCATTCGATATGGGGTTTTAGAAATGGGCTTTGTACCGGGTTCAAGGTCAATAAAGAATTCAATTTCTCGTTCCGGGGGTAGACCGGGAAGTTCTTCAGGAAATACATCGGAAAATTCTCTAACAATAGAAATATTATTCAAATCTGACTTGTCTTTGTTCAAATCCATAACATGGGCTAAGAAAGCTTGACATCCGTTTTTCAATAAACGAATAGCTTTGTGGCTTGATATGACAGTGACTGATTTTAGTGGTTTAGTAGTTTGAATTCGTATGACAGGTTGGTTAGGAATATGAAAACTAACAACCTTACGAAAACAATCAATTTTAGCATGATGAGTGGTTAACCAATCAATTCCTAAAATCACATCAAAAGCAAGTATCTTTAAAGAGATAAGATCAACAGGTAATGTGATAGTGCCAACTTGGATCATGCAAGATTTATAAACTGTAGATGTAACGAAGGTTTCACCCAACGGAGTTTCAACAGATAAGTTAAAGTCCAATTTCTCCGGAGTCAAGTTTAAACGTTGAGCACAAGCAGGAGAGATAAAAGAATGGGTAGAACCGGTATCTAGTAAAGTATAAACTTCGCAAGAATTCAAGATTAGCTTACCCGTGATCACCTCGTTCGGGTTTCTCGCGTTTTGGCCAGTAACGACAAACGCCCTTCCAGGAACCGCTGATTTCGACTTATCCGGGATAACTTTTGGAGTCACCATCCCCGCTGAACTTGGTTTTGCTACAGAACACTCTCGAGCTATATGACCTTCCTTTCCACAGTTATAACATACCTTGGATTGTTGTGGGCAGTTTGGGCTGATATGTCCCTCTTTCCCACATTTGTAACATACGACCGGTGGTCGTTCTCCTCCCCTAGAAACAGTTGATGTTTGTGCTGACGTCTTCACGTTATCATTGTTGTACCTTCTCTTCTTGAAATCTCCTCCCGACTCGCTCCTTCTATTATCACGACCACGATTACCACCAGAGTGGTTACCGCTTTTGTCCGAATGTTTTCCTCCCTGCTGGTTTTCATTGCTTCGATGACTGCCGCCACCGGTATGACCCTGGTTGTGGTCCCTCGGTTGCACATACTCATTATCTCGCTCTAATAATTGAGCCCTGTTTACAACATCTGAATATAAAGAAAATTTATGAGAGATAAGATATTGCCGAATCTCGGGTTTTAGACCTCTCAGAAACATCCTTGTCATTCGTTCCTCATTTTCGACCAAATGAGGTGCAAACCTGGATAACTCTGCAAACTTCGCCTCGTACTGGGACACCGTCATGTTGTTTTGTTCCAGTCTAATAAACTCAACCTCCTTCATATGACGAATACTTTCAGGAAAGTACTTGTCATTGAACAGTTTTTGAAATGTTTCCCAGGACATGTTGAGTGCGTCAGGCTGGGTACGCTTCACAGACTCCCACCAGTAGTCTGCCTCACCGCGGAACATAAATGTGGCGAATGGAACCTTCTGTTCCTCCGTGCATCCCAAGACATCAAATATCTTGGTAATTTGCTTGACCCACGTTTCCGCCATGATCGGATCCGGCTTTCCCTTAAATTCTGGTGGTCCCAATTCTTTGAACTGCTTAGCTGTGACAAACCGCGCGTTGTTATCATTTCCACCCGTATTCTGCACACGAGTCTCCCTCGTCTGATTTTGCATGAACTGCAAAAAGCTCCTAAACATTCCATCATTCATCGTTTGCTCGGTAACGTTGTTTACAGGAGGAATATTGCCTTCCTGTTGCACGTTCCCCTGGGTAGTGATCAAAGGTGTCTCCACGGTCTGATTTACTCCATTATTAACGTTCTCAGCTGCCATTCTTAAATACTGCCATAAAACAAGGGTTAATAGTCATGTCATATATTATCCCTATACTCTGACCGACCAAATAAACACCAAATAAACTTAGTCAGGTCATACTAGCGAAGGAATTCCCCGTCTCTCCCCTCCTAGTTCTTGTCTCACATCTCAGCCAGGGATCATATCCCTAAGCTTTGATACCAACTGTGACGCCCCCAGAATAGGTATACAACACCCATTCTGAGTCGCCAAATACATGGTACAGAAAGCAAACTACAACTTCAATAATACAATTGTCGTGCAAAATACGACAACACATACTGTGAGTTTAAATACAAATATTGTCTTCTAGACAATATCCACACTCAAATAAATCCTCATTACAATTATTCAAACACTATTTTACAGAAATAGTGAGGACTGCTAATACATCTTTCTAGAACCATCACTCCATACCCCGACTAGATCCTGCTATGTTCTCACCTCCTGAGAAGAAAAATGGAACAAAAAGGAAAAGGGTGAGCTCAACTAGCCCAGTAAAGAATATTATGACTAAGATAATATACAACAAATTATCGTTAGTCTTCAACAGGGAAAAATCTGATAAAATATAATCGACAACAAGTTTTAGATCAACAACTGCAGCGGAAACAGCAAACCATTAGAAGAGTCAAGTAGAGAAAGAATTCTACTATCTTCTAAGATTTAAAAGTCCATCATCAATATTTTATCCCTGTAACATCAATTAATAATCATCTTTAACCAAATATTCATCTTTGCACTACAGGCCAAAGATATTCATTTGTATCATCAGTCGGTCATGTTCATCTCAACACCTGTTCATCTTTGCACTACAGGCCAAAGATATTCATCAAGTAATTATACATCTTTGCACTACAGGCCAAAGATATTCAGTAATATCATCATTTAGGACTGAGGATGATGAAAAATATCTTAAAGAGAACGAATCCAATGAGACAGAAGGACAAATAGTAGGGATTCGTATAACAGTTTATCCAAGATCAATAATACTTCATAATAATCAATTGTGAAGCAGAATTCAAAAATAAAGATCAAAACATGGATACAATCAAAGATAGTAACCATAATAGACATCTTGGACAAAAAGGGAAAATTTTATTTTTCGGTGAATAGTGCCGTATTCGTGAATAGTGCCGTATACGTGAATAGTAACCCCCGACACAAAAAGTTCCAAATTTGATAAAAACTCATATCAATATTTCAGCATAATGATATTGAAGAAAATAATATCATTAAGAAGAAAATAATATCCCTTACCTCAAAATATCAGTACTTCTGGTCGGAATACCGGTATAAGGCTGAAAGAAACTTGCTCTGATGAATAGAAACTCTCAAAGTATCTAAATACTCACAAAATACACTCAATAATCTAGAGAGAGAAAGAGAGAAAACTTGTTTCTGGTGTGATTTTCAATTCTAACTTAGCCCTCTATTTATAGGAAAATTTTGGTAGGTTTGACCTGCAACCTGATGGCTTTACCTGCTACTATTCCCACCTACCACATTTGAAATATAATTCAGCACATTTCTTCACCAACCACAAGTGGGGCCCACCAATTCTAGAATTTTCCATCAAAATGATAAACTCTGAAAATTCAACAATTTCTGAACCAGTTATCTCGTAAAATTCATAATAAATCATACGTTCATTTTTAACGGTTCAAAATTTGTGGACATATACTCAACTTATATATGTATAACATATCCAAAAATTACCACGATCCAACGGTCGGATTAAAAATTATAACACCCGCAATATTTCTCAAAAACCCTGATTTGATTTTTAATACCTCCATTCCGATAAAAATACTGATAAAACACCTCAACATTAACTCCTTCATTTTTAACCACAAAAATATATCCCTCATTTATATCCACATAAAATAAATATTTCCTTATCATATGAATCAATAATTAATTATTCACAAATAATATTACAGAATCACATTTATGACAACCAGGCCGTTCCCAGGAAAGAGGGGGCTTTCCAATAAGGATTTCTCCTTACTGGCGCGCAATTAGATGACCAAACCTCTCCTTAGACAGAACTTTCTAGACATTGCCAATAATGTTATCTAATAATATTATTCAAATAATATGAATTATTGATCTGATAATGAAAAATACTGTGCAGCAACAATTATTGAAACAACAATAATATAAAATATCAATGCAACAATTATTGAATCAATAAAATAAAATATTGAACAATAACTACTATAACAATTATTGAGTAGTGCCTTCTTACGTAAGAATCAATAATTGGTGCAATACCGTGTGCTACTGTATTTTAATCACCGGGTATTCCAATAGTATTAACGGTAACAACTACGCCGTTATTTATAAACAACTTATACTTGTCGTTTTCTTCATCCAATCGCTTTCCGTTATGGGGCCCACACAAGGCTGCGTCGTCGTACGAATATTCCCCGACAGCAAGAATATTCCACGACCAACCGAATATTCACCGACCAAAAATAAATATTTTATAACCACTTGCTTATTTTGCAAAATTTGCACATTTCACCCATAACCAAAGTATTATATCAAATTAACCCCTTATTATTTAGAATAATATTTAGAGAAAATTTGATTTTATTCATTAATAAGTTGGGGTCTTACAGTTGTTTTGGCATGATCATGACCATTAATGAATACACGAACATCCTTGGCCGTAGTGCATGGGTGATTCAATGATGTGGATTATTTTATTAAGCTGAGTCCCAGCGAACACAGTGTTGAAAAACCTTTTAAATCATAAAAGATAGTAGAGTTTATTTTTTACTTGACTCTTTTAATGGATTGCTTGTTCCGCTGCAGTTAAACTTGATGTCTATTATATTTTATCAGTTTAACATTGTTGAAGGCTAATGATAATTTATTCTGCATTATCTTAGTCATAATATTTCTTACTGGGCTAGTTAAGCTCACCCTTTTTTTCACTGTTCTCTTCAGGAAATGAGAATGTAGCTGAGGCAAGTCGGGGAACGGAGTGATGGTTCAAATGATAGTATTAGTTAGTAGTTCTCACTATTCTATGTAATAGTGTGTTAATAAATGTAATGAGGACTCCTTTTGAGTATGAATACTCTCTAGAAGATAATATTTGTATTCAAACTCGCAGTTTATGTTTTGTCGTATTGTACACCATAGTTATATTAGTAAGTTGTATTTGTATTCTGTACGTTGTATCTGACGACCCAAGATGGGTGATGTATACCTAATTTTGGGGGTGTCACATTTGGCACCGAGGACAGCACCGGTATACAAAGTGTCGTATCGTATGGCACACGTAGAGATGAAAGAACTGATGGCTCAATTACAAAAGTTGTTAGATAAGGGATACATTCGACCGAGCGTATCACCGTGGGGAGCACCAGTCTTATTCGTGAAGAAGAAAGATGGGTCGCCCATTCTGAGCACCAGACTATTGTGACACCCCCAAAATGGGTATACATCACCTATTCTAAGTCGCCAAATATAAGGTACAGAATACAAATACAAACTTAATTTATACAACTGTTAAGTGTCGTGTAGAATACGATAAAACATAAGCTGTGAGTTTTAATACAAATATTATCTTCTAGACAGTATTCAAACTCAAAATAAGTCATCATTACATTTATTATCACACTATTTCACAGAATAGTGAGGACTACTAATGCAAACATCTGGATCGTCGCTCCGTTCCCTGACTAGTCCCGGCTATATTCTCATTTCCTAAAGAGAACAATGAAAGCAAAGGGTGAGCTCAACTAGCCCAGTAAGAAATATTATGACTAAGATAATGCAGAATAAATTATCGTTAGCCTTCAATAGTGTTAAACTGATAAAATATAATAAACATCAAGTTTAACTGCAGCGGAACAAGCAATCCATTAGAAGAGTCAAGTAGAGCATGATATCTACTATCTTCTATAATTTAAAAAGTTTATCAACAGTTTTATCGCTGAGACTCGGCTTAATAAATAATCCACATCATCGAATCATCCTTGCACTACGGGCCAAGGATATTCATTAGTACCACAACCACGAATTATCCATGCAATACGGGCCAAGGATAATCGTGTTTTCACCAATGGTCATGATCATTCCAACAACTGTCCATCAATGCACTACGGGCCAATGAGGACTTTTACCACATCATTTATAACATTACGGTCATGATTAACCGAATAATCCCTGGTCATAATCATACCAAGTCCATCTATGCCCCCTACGGGCCACAGATGACTTTCATCATAATATAAGCATGAGGATGATGACAATGATATTAGAATTCAATTAAAAGAAAGCAAATCATAAATTTTTAAAGATTTATAATTAAATTTATCCAGAATTCAATAATGTCCAAATTGTCAACATGATACTGCTTTGTGGAGTAAAATTCAAGAATAATATTGTATCAAAAATGATTTGGACCAAAAATAAATTAATTTTTGTTATGAATAGTACCCCGGGTGGATAGTAACCGAATGAATAGTATCTCGTGAATAGTAATTCAAAAATAGTATCCTGTGAATATTACTCCGATATAAAAAGGTTAAAACTTATCAAGAATGCTCACAATAATATTTTCATGAAAAGATACTGGATGAAGCGCAAATATCAAGGATATTCTACTAATTTCATGAAGTATAGAAGCCAAAACTTAACAAAATGAGTATAGAATTCAAAATCTGAAATAAAATAATATTACTTACATACTACAGAGTATGGAAGAAAATATTATTTCATACGAATACTGAACAAAAATAATATCTCTTACCTTGAAAAGAAGAGTATTTCAACTGGTATAGCGAGGATATTCTTGAAGAAAACTTGAACTATTTTCTACGCTCAAAGCTTCCTTAAACTCTAAAGAAATACGCTCAATATTATAGAAGAAGAATTATCTGATTCTGGTGTGATTTTCAATTCTAACTAAGCATCCTATTTATATGAGAATGAAAAGGACACTATTTGAAAAAGAATTCACGGACGCAACAGGGACCAAACACGGGCGCGCCTAAAATCGTCTAATTTTTCTTATTTGGTACTATGCACTTACTATGCAGACACTATGCAAACACTATGCATAATAAAATATAATATATTCTATTTTTCATAAAAAAACAAAATTTATTATTATAATATATATATATATATATATATATATATATATATATATATATATATATATATATATATCACATAATACCACCACCTGTGACACCATTCCCACAAAAGTTGTCCGCATCTAACACGCCAACAAATGATGGATGGAATAAAATAAACTTTCTCACATAATATAAAAAGATTACAGAAGAAGTAAGTAATGAATAAGAAAAACTAAAAACATGGCCCATCATTGATCCATCTGCACACCTAAAATATGGTATACATTCCCACATGAATCCATTACCCCCCCCCCTCCCTCACTTTTCATTATTATATATATATATATATATATATATATATATATATATATATATATATATAACAAAACTGAGATAACTTTTTACTGATAATTTTGAAAAATGGGTAAAAAGGGGTCCCAATAAAAAAAATACTTCATAAAAATCTTCTCAATATTTTTAACAACATTTATCATTATTATTATAATTCGTAATATTTAACAACCAGATCGTTTCCAAGAAAGAGGGGGCTTTCCGATAAGGATTTCTCCCAATTAGCGCGAAATTAGGTGACCAAACCTCTCATCGACAGAACTTTCTAGACATCATCGTCAATATTGAAAATAATAATATGAATAACTTTGTCGTCTCAATTATTGATTTAATAATATAAAATATTAACAATAATTGAATCAAATAATGCGAGATACTATGCAGTAATTATTTTAGTAATAATTGAATAAAACTGAGTGACTTCTCACGTAAGCATCAATAATCAATACCGTGTGCTACTATGTAACCACGCGTATTACTGTACTTTTACCACCGGGTATTTCAACAGTTAACGGTAAAACTTTCGCCGTTATTTTTATAAAAAGATATTTCTGTTATTTTTTCACTCCGACAATAATTCCGTTGTAGGGTCCACCAATGATTGTATCGTTGTACGAATATTTCCTGTTAAAATGAATATTCCCCGACCAATCGAATATTTTATGACAAGGTGCATACTTTGTAAAATTTATAAATATTACTCACAACTATAACATTATATCAAATCCACACCATAATATTCAAAAATGATATTTCGAGAAAAATCATCTTTATTCATAAAAATTAGGGTCTTACAACTATAATATTATATCAAATCCACACCATATTTATAACGGATGATCCATTTAAAATCCACTTGTTTAACCTACAAAAATCTGTATCTGCCTAAGGGAGGGATTCCTAGTTAGGGCTCTACCACCTCCATCTAGATAAAATGATTTTAATATGAGGTGGTGTTTGTTTACCTCTTAATACCTCTCAATCGCTCTACATTTGATTCGGTAAGAGTGTAAAATTATTTGGTAAAATTTTATTCGCCTCTTAATCGGTAAGATGAATATATAAATCTAAATCTAAATCATTAAAAGCTGCCTCTTAATGAAAAATTTTAATCTATAGAACCTCTTTAAATATTGTACTCATTCCATTTCAAATTTTAAGATCATTATTAATTTTTGAAAAATCAATTTGAGATATTTTTAAATTTAAAAGACGTTTGGATGTTTTTTAAATGAATTGTACAACTTTTGTTGTTTCCACATTCCAAGGATGATCAGGATTATTGTTAAAACTTATCACAACCTTGTAGTCTTTGCTAGACGAATCCAAACCGAGCCCATAAAATCTATACTTTTGGTCTGGGATATTTCCCTCCTCATATTGTGGCAATTTCATGCATGCCCTAGTTGTAGGGTTCCATAACAAGAGGTGCTCACCATCTTGTGAGCTACATAACATCAAGCGCTCACAAGAACCCAAAAATTTGACGCCGTGCCGTGACGATCCAACTTAAATGGTACCTGATTTCCTAAATCATAAATACCACATAAAATACAGCCTAAGTAGATTTTATGGCCTTTTTGATTGTTTTGGTGGTTATTTTTATAAATAATGTAGAAAATACAGCATTCTTTTCTTCTTTCTTTCTTTTATTCATGTAATTATCCATACAATATAGGATATTAATAAAGTGAACACAATTCTTTATTAATTTGTTTCACGAAACAATTATATTAGTATTTGATAGATAAATATGAACCCGGTTAGGGTGAAATTGACACTAATTTCATAAGTTCATATAACTTTTTATTGTACCGGGTATATAAAATATTACATTAACTATTGTAATAAAAAATTATATAACTTATTAATACATATAATTTTTTCTATTTATGAGGAAATTATCCTATTTTATTTAAATTAGGAATATTTTAATTCGGTAAGTATGTTTTCCAAGATAGAGAAGGAATTGGGCTCCAATTATTAATCATGTGGGCTTATGGCGGTGGTTTATTTCCAAAAATCAGTAAGATGTCTTTTAATATGGCAAGTTGCAGGTGGATTCTTCCCTAAATCAAAATCAAAACGAAAATATAATAATATAATTAAATTTATAGGTGCAAAAGAGAAAGAGAAAAAAATATGACACAATTACATTAATGACATCAGCGTCTCAAATAACAGAGCCATATAATAATAATTACTCTTTAATTTTACCACCTATTATCTATTATATATACTAAATCACAGTACATAACATAATATATTGACATCTGTCATTATAAAATATCAACACCTGTCCATTTTAATTAATATTTCTAATTACCCTTTACACAAATGCCCGTCTAACAAAAAAACCTAAATTCATTCCCAAATCCCCCTAAATATGGCAACTAAATTAATTCAAATCCATTCAAAAGCGAATAAGACTCAATCGGATAAACATCCTGATTGCTGAAGAATTGGTTTTCACCATTTGGTTTAGTTACAGATTCTCCATTTCAACCGATCTTTCTCTCTCCTCAATTCTCAAACTCATCAAAACATGTGTTACGGTTCACATCGGCGGCGAGCGTTGCCGTTCACATCGCCTCCTCCCCTTCATGAGATTCAACACTTTCTCTCACTTCCTCAATCACAAAAATCCATCCGTCTCACTCAAACCGTTACTCTCTCAGAAAACCTCGACGACGGCTACCATCTTTGTTAGGTAATCCCTAATCACTAACTTTTTGGCTGGTGAGTTCATATTCTATATCATTGTGTAACTCTGTTTTACTTAAATTTTTAGTTTTTTTTGCATACCCATTTGGTGGTTTTATTGCGTGGACATTTTATTTGATGAATTTATGTGATTTTTCATTGGAGGGAGATAGAATGAATTTCATAATCAAGATTGGGTCTTGGATTTCTTACTCTTTAGATTTATTGGAGCATTTTTATTTATTTTTGTTTTTTGCATACCAACTGACTTTTTATTCAAAAACAAATCCACTGACATTTTTTTTAGAGATAGAATGAATTTTACCCACTGACTTTTTATTTGAGCATTCAAAAACAAATCCTCAGACCCAATAGACGAAACTGATTCTTACTGTGACCTTTGATATATAAGCCTTATTTTTATTTTGATTGTGTCATGATTCGTTAAATTATTTGGATAAATTGGTTCATTATTGTTATTTTAGCTTACTATTTAGTTTTGATTTTTAGGTTAATACCATCATGTATATTCACATCGGCGGCGAGCGTTGCCATTCACATCGCCTCCTCCCCTTCATGAGATTCAACACTTTCTCTCGCTTCCTCAATCACAAAAATCCATCCGTCTCACTCAAACCGTTACTCTCTCAGAAAACCTCGACGACGGCTACCATCTTTGTTAGGTAATCCCTAATCACTGACTTTTTGGCTGGTGAGTTCATATTCTATATCATTGTGTAACTCTGTTTTACTTAAATTTTTAGTTTTTTTTGCATACCCATTTGGTGGTTTTATTGCGTGGACACTTTATTTGATGAATTTATGTGATTTTTCATTGGAGGGAGATAGAATGAATTTCATAATCAAGATTAGGTCTTGGATTTCTTACTTTTTAGATTTATTGGAGCATTTTTATTTATTTTTGTTTTTTGCATACCAACTGACTTTTTATTCAAAAACAAATCCACTGACATTTTTTTTGGAGATAGAATGAATTTCACCCACTGACTTTTTATTTGAGCATTCAAAAATAAATCCTCAGACCCAATAGACGAAACTGATTCTTACTGTGACCTTTGATATGTAAGCCTTATTTTTATTTTGATTGTGTCATGATTCGTTAAATTATTTGGATAAATTGGTTCATTATTGTTATTTTAGCTTACTATTTAGTTTTGATTTTTAGGTTAATACCATCATGTATGTTCACATCAGCGGCGAGCGTTGCCGTTCACATCGCCTCCTCCCCTTCATGAGATTCAACACTTTCTCTCGCTTCCTCAATCACAAAAATCCATCCGTCTCACTCAAACCGTTACTCTCTCAGAAAACCTCGACGACGACTACCATCTTTGTTAGGTAATCCCTAATCACTGACTTTTTGGCTGGTGAGTTCATATTCTATATCATTGTGTAACTCTATTTTACTTAAATTTTTAGTTTTTTTTTTTTGCATACCCATTTGGTGGTTTTATTGCGTGGACATTTTATTTGATGAATTTATGTGATTTTTCATTGGAGGGAGATAGAATGAATTTCATAATCAAGATTGGGTCTTGGATTTCTTACTCTTTAGATTTATTGGAGCATTTTTATTTATTTTTGTTTTTTGCATACCAACTGACTTTTTATTCAAAAACAAATCCACTGACATTTTTTTTTGGAGATAGAATGAATTTCACCCACTGACTTTTTATTTGAGCATTCAAAAACAAATCCTCAGACCCAATAGACGAAACTGATTCTTACTGTGACCTTTGATATGTAAGCCTTATTTTTATTTTGATTGTGTCATGATTCGTGAAATTATTTGGATAAATTGGTTCATTATTGTTATTTTAGCTTACTATTTAGTTTTGATTTTTAGGTTAATACCATCATGTATCTTTAATGATGCATACATTCTGAAGTTTAATTTTAAAAAACTTGTGGAATTGTTCTCTCAGTTCGTCAAATTGAACATAAAGAAAGTGGATATACGAACCACCTGTATAGTGGCTGTTCAAGATCTAAAATATGTTTATCAAAAACGTCTTTCTCTGTACCAATGAATTGTGACCAAATTGGGAAGTTTCCTGGTTTAGTCCCAACCAGTAAATGTAGGTGGCAAGATGCTTGTGTTAGGAATTACTTTTACTTTGAAACTTTATTATATCCTGCATTCGATGTTTATGTTTGGTTAATTTCATAGCAATGCCAGTAACCTGGAATAAATTAGAGAAGCAAGTTGAGGAATTGACTTGGCAGCTGCAGCTGAAGAAACGCATGAGGGTAAGCTTATCGGATGACCTTATTGTTTAACAAGTATCTGCAACCCTTTCGTAAATGATAGGTCAAGTATTCAAGTTCTTATTGCTTGTGTGAGCTCTTGCACACTTGATAGGGATGGAAGTTCTTATAGGTGGAAATGATTGAAGCGTTTTGAACTAGGTTTGAAGTCTTCTATCTAATGATCTTTGCTGAAATTTATAATGTTATTCATGTTCATTCCCTTACTACTTGGAAGTTCTTATACTTTTGTTTATCATGTAGAATGGTTGGGTCTCACCTAATATTTGCCATCTCATGCCCATCTGTAACTTTATAGTACTTTTTTTGGCAATTATTTCACTGTGTTGGGAACATAGAAATGTAACTAAGAATCTATTATATGTTTGTCATTGAATATTTTATGTTTGTTAGTGAATGTGTTTATCCTCTATCTTATACCTATAGAGTTATTTTTTTTTTGGTTGATATTCCATTGTCTTAGGAATATTAACAGCAGGGATGGAAATGACACAGCAGCATTGCATTTGAGTTTTCCAGTTAAGTCTTACTGCTACTTACGATGTTGTTGTTTACACATTGGACACTGGAATCCATTTATTTAATTTTGGAGTTATTTCATACTTGACTGGTCAATTGAGAAGCTATGTAGTTTGACAAGAACACATCTTTTCATATGTTATTTGTTAGTACCATACCAGTGGTTCCTAGATGAATGGGTTCTCCAGCACGAAAGATATTTCTTTTTTTTCAAGTGTCTAATATGAAATCAATCAACTTGAGTTGCAGGATATTTCTTCTATAATCAATTAAGCAGGCATGTTAGGGGGGAAACAATAGAACCATACCCTCCTCAATCCTCATGGAGGGCCCGCTCCTGGTGCAGTCCTAAAATTCTTATGCCTCAACATGCCATTTTTTACTGCAATCAAGTTTTCATTCAGAAAAGTAAAACGTGCAACTATGATCTCTTGCGGTGGCAGTGGCAGTGGCAGTGGCAGTGGCAGTTGGTGGTGGCCGCGGAGCCATGTAAGGGGGTGGCCATAATAGGTTCATCGTGATTGATAGCGTGTTTAAAGGTTCGGGTGTCATGAATTACTGCTCTTGAAGTTGAGGAACCAGCTTCAGTAATTGTAGCAGCTAAGCAAGTTAGTCTTCATCGTCTTCTTCTTTGACTTCTTTGTTCTATAGAGTAGCTAAATAGAATTTTTTAACTCGACTTAAAAGATGCTTAGATTTGTTTGGACTCTTATGATTGTTTGTATTCATAAGAAGTCTCCATAGCATAATATAATAGAATACTATTTTAATCATTGAAAACTAAATGATATTCTATTATATTAATAGAAATACCCATGGCTAAGATTAAAGTCATTTGTTGGGGTTTCGATACAGAAACGCACAGCGAAAATTAAAATTTAAAGCAATTTCGAAACCCTAAAATATGATCCATGCAAAAAATAATTAATTCAGTGGTAAGAAATTATACCGATTGTAAAAGCTAGAATCGATGCGGTCGAATCTCCAATGCAATTCAAACGGACTGCGTCTCTACGGTATCCACACGAACGCTCCACACGAATCATCCTACGATCTGCAGAAGAAGGAAACGCGGTACTAGCCACCAAGGATGAGGATTTTTAAACTGTTTTTCTCTAGTCTCTCTCTAAGAGCGGCTAGGTTTTTTTTTGTTTTGACGTAAAAACCTAAAGTGACTGATATACATCATATATATAGCAGTTAGGAGGAATTAATCAAAACCTAATGTTATTAAAATCCGAATTTATATATATCTTAATTAAGTCTTACTTAATTAATATACCTATATATAAATTATCCTATTAATTTAAATTCGTAATTTAAAATTATATCAATCATATTGACACATTTAAATCTTTATAATTTAAATTAATTTCCTTTTAATTACGTTCTTTGTGTGTGACCCTATAGGTTATTATTACGTTGGCAATAACCTTAAAATCATATTATAAAGTTATAAACGGTGAGCGGCATCTAGTAATGCATCATTGCTACCCAAGTAATAATAAGATCGATGATTCGATGCAACCTTTTCGTGACCAATGTTTCAATGTAATTTAATCCTTTTAACCTTAATATCCAAGATTAAACTCGAGTCATGGAATGTGTCATACTCTTCATAATTTAATCTGAGTTTTTCTTGATCAATGAGTGGACTATATGAAACAAATCATTATTTGAGCATGGCCATGCATTTCATAGTCCTACTCAATCAAGAGGCCTATGGATATCACCCCTAATATATAGGATGGTTAAATTCCATCTAGATCACTCATATTCCTCACACGATTCATGATGTACCCAATAATCACCTTTATAGTCCACCTTATTAAAGGTGACATTTGATGATATCAAAGTACATAAATTCTCGTGTAGTTATATAGTGATTTCAGGTCGGAGGACCATTACATCATTGTCACTATGAGAATTGCTAATGACACTTCGCATAATGCTCCATATAGAATTCTCATGGTGGGTCTGTCCAGTACATCGTTCTCTAACATGTACCTATGCATTGACTTAATATCTCATATATTTATGACCAATGAGATTTGGTCATCAGTCAATCAACATACTAGTCTCAATGCATCATTGTTGTCCCATCAACAATGATACTCGACTAGGGACATTTAAGAACAATGATACTAATTGTAATTATATAATCTCATGTTCAAGTCACATACTTGAAACTATATAATTTGTATCACTATTCTAAGGAATTTTATTATGTTAACAATTATATTACGCAGTAAATAAAACCATAATAAAAATTATTTATTTATTCAATCAAATATAATATCAAAATGTTAAGCAATTATATCAAATAATTGGCCTCTAGGGCATAAACTCTAACATCATTGATATCAAAATTATTGTTTATGAAGTTCTCAAGTGTTGGAATTAGTCTAATCTATTATACTTATACTGGAAAGTGGCCCTTACCATACAGAAATTATAGAAATTGAATAGAAACCATTTGTTGATCTAAATAATTGCCGAATCCCATGTATACTAATTTCGTTACTCAAAAGTCAGTTTCTCGATCTATTTATCTTAATTCTATGCTTTTCAAAACTTCTTCATTTCGTTCGAGGTTCTTTTTAATTTCACCAAAAGTATTTTTCCATTATAAAATATCTTACATTTTTGTAATGCTTTCTTTTTCCTTTCCAACTATGTGCTTTTAGTTTAATATGTAAAAATCTATTATGGAGTTTTATCATTTTCTGAAAGGTTTTTGGCTAAAGTTTGGTTGAACTTTCTTTCACACGTATTAAATTCTTTACCTTTTCTACTTCAAATTGTTTGGGCGAGAAAGTGCAGCAAGTTAGCCAACATTTCCCTATTGCCACTAGAGATTTAGCAACCTCAAACTTTATTCAAACAAGCAAGAAGGTAACTACAACCCATCTTTTTATATATTAATTGTTCATTTATTTTTTAATTTGTTTGATCATATATGGTTGGGGCTATTGTTTTTGTGCTGTGTTTGGGGACCATAAAGGGTCCGGAAGTCATAAGGTTGGTATATATAAATAAAACCATGTAGTGTGCTTATATGGACTGCACTTACAGTGTTTGATATAATGCTTGAGAGACAGTTTTTTGGTGCTATATGTTGTGTGCTCATTAGGAATTTTACTTTCAACCATACTCGGTCTTAGTGTTGAGTTAATATCTCCAGATTTTAGAGAATTAGTGTCCAACGACTATTCAACATAATCAGGTTGGCTTTTAATCCCTGTTGCTTCAGATACATGTAGGAATTGTACTGGCTTAGGAATTATTTTGATTTACATTAATATGTTCTCAATTTGTTTTATATATAAATATTTAAAATAAGGTTCTTTTAAATGGTTTTGCAGCTAAAGACAAAAACAAAAGTCCAGATGCTTAAAAATACTAGGGACTACTCATTTCTATTATCGGATGATGCAGAGCTTCTAGCTCCTAATAAAAAACCCGCCGCCTCGAAATGTAGCTGTTCCAAGACCTGGTGTGTTGCTGCTTAAATGTATTTGTTCTGTTTTTTTTTGTCTAAAGACCCAGAACATGCTATTTTCATTGAGAAAATTTATACAGTTTTTTTGGTGATGTTGAACATGCTATGTTGAAGAGGCAAGCAGTTATCTAGCATTAATGACAAAAAGGTGTGTAATGGTCGCGATGAAAGGATATATGTGCCTGCAGCTAGGCAGATACAAGCTAAAGTGGGACCTCAAAAATCAACTTCTATCAGTAAGTCGATGACATCAGTGGACTATCGGAAACGGCATGGTAGCAACAATGGGAGTGGACATGGCTGGCCTCAGGCTCCGAAAGCCTTACCTACAAAGGTTCCGATGACTTCTACAGATAATAAGATTATTCCACCAAGTGCAAAGAATTACATGCCTGTTGTGCGCAAACCACTTCCTTCGAAACCCCAGCCATCTATTCGAAGCAAACCTTGGACCGAAGAATGGAATTGCAAGAATCTAGCAAGGGGAAATTGTTATCAAGACAACCAATGTCCTCCAAACCTCAGGTTCAAACTTATTTCCTGTTACACATATATGTGACAATTTTGATGGTTTCTATTTGGGTATAATGCATTACTGATTAATTTGTTAGTTTCCATCTTCCTCGTGATTGTATAAAAAAAATCATTTTGATGGTTTCTATTTGGGTATAATGCATTTTGGGTATAATGCATTACTGCTTAATTTGTTAATTTCCAAGTTTTAACTTGATTAATGCCATTGTCTACCGTATATTAAAAAAATCCTAATTACTATTTAATTATTGTAGAAACTAAACAATAGTAAAATGTGTCCTAACTAAAACTGGAGGCTGAAGCTGTAAGTTCATTGTTCCAAACCTTTAATTTTTGAAAAGTTAATATGGTCAGTGTTAGGTTAAAAATTGTTATATAGACTATTCATAATTAGGATCTTCTTTCTTAGCAGCCTTTTTAATTGTTATTATCACTGGAAAGCTATCAGTTTAGTAGGGAAGGGTTTATTATCATGCTGTTTTGTTAGTGACAATTGAATTGAGGATAATTTAACAAGAGATTGGTGAATTTAACATATTGATTATCTTCATTTTTAAGAAGACAAATGGTAATATCTTATTATCAAAATAACCAAGATTAATTGATTGTCCATTAGTTTCTTATTTATGTATTTTCCAGTTTGGATGGTACATAGAATCTATAAGTTTATTATAGATCAAATATTTGATAAAGTATTGGTGCAATTGAGAATTGTATTTGAACTAACGAGGTTCAGTTATTTCTGGACAAACTGAAAAATTTAACTTATCCAATAAAAAATAAAACACAGAATTTAGGTTGTTGTAGTTTGAACAAGGGACTGCAAATAGGTTTGTTGTTGTTAGCCAGCACCTGATGTTAGTCAAGAGGGAAATGACAAATAAGTCGGTTGCACAGTTTTTATATGCTATAACAAACTTTACTAATATGGATCGGTAATGATAAAGTCCCATGTCCCTATTCTCAGGCCTTTATTCAATGCTTATGTGTGTGTACCTTTGAATTCTAAAGTACCTTCCTTTCACAATAAAAATATATGGTGATGCAGATGTTTGTTGTGACGCCCTCAAAATAGGTCCAATCCATCCAACCCATTCTGAGTCGCCAAATACATGGTACAGAAAATAACTACAACTTTATGATTACAATTGTCGTGCAAAATACGACAACACATATACTGTGAGTTTAAATACAAATATTGTCATCTAGACAGTATTCATACTCAATTAAGTCCTCATTATACTTATTGATACACTGTTTTATAAAATAGTGAGGACTACTAAAACAACTGTCTTGAACCATCATTCCACACCCCGACTAGTACTCGCTACATTCTTGCCTCCTGAGAAGAAAATGGAACAACAAGGAAAAGGGTGAGCTCAACTAGACCAGTAAAGAATATTATGGCTAAGATAATATACAGCAAATTATCCTTAGTCTTCAACAGGGAAAAATATAATAGAATACAATAGACAACAAGTTTTAAATCAATATTCGCAGCGGAAAATAATAATTCATAGAAGAGTTACGTAGAGAATGAAATCTACTATTATCTATGAATTTAGAAGTCCATCATCAATATTTTATCCCTGTAACATCAATCAATATTCATCTTTGCACTACAAGCCAAAGATATTCATCAGTTGGTCATGTTCATCTCAACACCTGTTCATCTTTGCACTACAGGCCAAAGATATTCATCAGAAATCATTCATCTTTGCACTACAGGCCAAAGATATTCATTAATATCATCAATTAGGACTGAGGATGATGAAAAATATTTTAAAGAAAACGAATCCAGTGAAGCAAAAGAACAAATATTAGGGATTCGTATTACAGTTTATTCATGTCCAAAAATACCTCATAAACAATCATAGTGGAGTAAAATTCAAGAATGATCAAAACATAGATACAATCAAAGCTAGTATCCAGAATAGATATTTTGGACGAAAAGAAGAAAATTTTATTTTTCAGTGAATAGCGCCGTATTCATGAATAGTGTCGTATACGTGAATAGTAACTCTGACACTAAAAGATAAAAATTTCACAAAAAACATCATCATGTTTCGTAAATAGTACTCGTAAATAGTAACTCGTGAATAGTAACTTGTGAATAGTAACTCATGAATAGTAATCTCGACATGAAAAAGTTCCAAATTTGATAAAAATTTCCAACCAATATAATGATATTGAAGAAATAATATCATTTTCGAATAAAATAACATCTCTTACCTCGAAAGAATAGTACTTCTGGCTGGACTACCGGATATAGTGCTGAAGAAAACTTGCACCGTATAGCAATACTCAAAGTATAAAATACTCACAAAATACGCTCGATATTATAGAGAGAGAAATCTTGTGTTTCTGGTGTAATTTTCAATTCTAACCTAAGCACCATATTTATAGGAAAATGCTTAGAACACCAAAGCAGAAAATTTAATATAATAATATTATTTTTAAATAAAATTCTTACGCACGCCAAGCATCTGAATTCAGCCACCTAATCACATGTTAAATGAGTCCCAACAATGAAAAAAACGTTTTTTGTAAAAACAATATTTAGAACTTCAAAAATTAATTATTTTGGAACTCCGAAACTTCAATAATTCATAATAAATAGTCCTTTTGTCAGAAAAATTCGAAACTCGCGAATTTCCATAGGAAATTCCATTATCTACAACTTTGAAGAAGAAAGTTTTTTTCCAAACATAAATTGACCGAAATCCATAAACGGACGATTTTACATGCTATAATCAAATTTCAGTCAAGAAAATGAGCCCACAGACATGTTTAACATGTTTTAAACAACTTTTGCAATAAAAATACTTTTTCTCCTCATATACTCATATATCCCACATTCATTGTAAAAATATCATCATTATTATATTATTAAAATAATATATTTAAATGAATTATTTTATCTGAAAAAGATAAAATATTAATTTTCAACAATTGTCACATTAAAAATTTTCTCCATCTATATCCACATAAAATCAATATTTTTCTCATCATATAAATCAATAATTAATTATTCACAAATAATATTACAGAATCACAATACTGACAACCAGGCAGTTCCTAGGAAAGAGGGGGTTTTTCAATAAGGATCTCTCCTTACTGGCGCGCAATTAGATGACCAAACCTCTTCTTAGACAGAACTTTCTAGACATTGCCAATAATGTTATCTAATAATATTATTCAGATAATATGAATTATTGCTCCGATAATAGAAAATACTGTGTAGTGACAATTATTGAAACAACAGTAATATAAAATATCAACGCAACAATTATTGAATCAATAAAATAAAATACTGAACAGTAATTACTGTAACCATTATTGAGTAGTGTCTTCTTACGTAAGAATCAATAATTGGTGCAATACAGTGTGCTACTATGCAACAACGCGTATTACTGTGTTTTAGCCACCGGGTATTCCAACAGTATTAACGGTAAGAACTACGCCGTTATTTATAAACAACTTATATTTGTCGTTTTCTTCATCCAATCGCTTTCCGTTGTGGGGCCCACAAAAGACTGCGCCGTCGTACGAATATTCCCCGACAGGAAGAATATTCCACGACCAAACGAATATTCCCCAACAATAATGAATATTTTATAACCACCTGCTTATTTTTAAAATATTCGCGCATTTTATCCATAACTAATCACATTAATCAAATCAACCCTTACTATTTTAAAATAATAAATAGAGGAAATTAAATTTTATTTATTAATAATTTGGGGTCTTACAACCTCCCCTCCTTATGAAATTCCGTCCTCGAAATTGACGTACGTACCTGGTGTTTCGAAAGGATGAGGATACCTCGCTTTCATTTTCGTTTTCAACTCCCAGGTCATTTCCTCAATAGCATGGTTTCTCCACAAAACTTTAACTTGTGGTAAGACCTTCGTGCGTAGGACATGCTCCTTCCTATCCAAGATCTTGACAGGTACCTCTTCGTACATTAAGTCTTCGGCTATCTCGTTCGGTTCTAACTCAATAACGTGGTTCGGGTCGTCCACATATTTACGTAACATCGATACGTGAATAACATTATGAACACGCGACATACTTAGCGTTAAGGCGAGTCTATAGGCCACAGTTCCTACTCGATCGAGGATTTTAAATGGACCAATAAATCGAAGGTTTGAGCTTCCCTCACATCGCCAATTGTCGCTTTTGGAATAACAACTTCTTGCATCTTCTTCTTCATATTCATTAACTCCGGTGTGTAGCTTGAGCGATTTTAACTTTATCGATAAAAGTCGATTCTACTCGTATATCATCACATGGGTACCTAGAGTCTTCAACTCTATCTCTATCATTTGTAAGTTATACAAAAATGGGTCTTTGACAATATCGCACTTGTACTCGTATACGATGTTTTACTCAACACGTCAGCTACCACGTTCGCTTTTCCAGGATGGTATGGTCAGAACATGTGCCGAAATGAGTCTCCTCTTGAGTTCTTCGAAGCTCTTCCCGCATTCCTTGCTCCATTCGAATTTTTTTTTTATCTCTATGAGTCAACTGAGTTAATGGAGTAGCAATTCGAGAAAATCCTTCCACGAATCTCCGATAGTAACCAGTTAAGCCCAGAAAGCTACGTATTTCGATTACTGACTTAGGTTGCTCTCAACTGTGACTCATATCCCAATCTTGGATAGCACGTCACAATGGCACCTATCAGTTTACTACCACACGAATATGGCGTCCCCTACGGAGAGTCTGGCGTCGGTGCATTCCATAAAAGGAAGTCACCAGATAGAGGCTCGGTTATCAACTTCTATAGTTGGGTTTTTAACTCCTGAAGTTCAATAGGAGCCATTCGATATGAGATTTTAGAAGTGAGTTTTGTACCAGATTCAAAGATGATACAAAATTCAATATCACGCGTAGGCCAAGAAATTCTTCAGGAAATATGTCAGGGATTTACTAACAATAGAAATATCATTCAAATCTGACGTATTTTTGTTCAAGTCCATAACATAGCTAAGAAAGCTTGACATCCGTTTTTTAATAATCGAATGACTTTACGGCTTGATATGAAAGAGTTTGACTTCAATGGTTTGGTTGCTTGAATTTGAATAACAGGTTGCTTAGGAATATGAAAACTAACAACCTTACAAAAGTAATCAATTTGGCATGATGAGTAGTTAACCAATCGATCCCTAAAATCACATCAAAAGTAAGTATCTTTAAAGAGATAAGGTCAACATGTAATGTGATGGTGCCAACTTGGACCAAACAAAATTTATAAACAGTGGATGTGATGAAAGTTTCTCCTAACGGAGTTTCAATAGATAAGTCAAAGTCTAATTTTCTCCGTAGTCAAGTTTAAACGTTGAGTATAAGCAGGAGAGATAAATGAATGGGTAGAACCGGTATCTAATAAGGTATATACTTCGTAGAAATTTATAATTAACTAACCCGTGCTAACTTCGTTCGGGTTCCTCGCATTCTGACCAGTCACGAAAAACGCTCTTCCAGGAACCGTTGACTTTGACTTTTCTGGGACAACTTTTTGAGTCACCACCCCCGTTGGACTTGGTTTCGCTACAGTGCAATCTCGAGCGATATGTCCTTCCTTTCCACAGTTATAACATACCTTAAACTGTTGTGGGCAGTTTGGGCTGATATGTCCTTCTTTTCCGCACTTATATCATATGACCGGTGGTCGTTCTCCTTCCCTAGAACCAGTTGCTGCTGGTGCTGACGTCTTCATATTGTCATTGTTGAATCTCCTCTTTTTAAAATCTCCTCCCGACTCGCTTCTTCTATTCTCATGGCCATGATTACCACCAGAGTGGTTGCCATTCTTGTCCGTATTCTTCTTTCTCCGCTGGTTATCATTGTTCTGATGACTGCTGTCACCGGTATGATCCTGGTTGTGGTCCCTCGATTGACCGTACTCGTTATCTCGCTCTAATAATTGAGCCATGTTGACAACATCTGAATAGAGAGAAAATTTATGAGAGATAAGATATTGCCGAATCTCTGGTTTAAAACCTCTCAGAAACATCCTCATCATTCGTTCCTCATTCTCTACTAAATGAGGTGCAAACCTGGATAACTCTGCAAACTTCGCCTCGTATTGGGACACCGTCATATTATTCTGCTCCAGTCTAATAAACTCTACCTCCTTCATATGGAGAATACTTTCAGGAAAGTATTTTTCGTTGAAAAGTTTCTGAAACGTTTCCCAAGACATGCTGAGTGCGGCAGGCTGGGTCCGTTTCACAGACTCCCACCAGTAGTTTGCCTCGCCACGAAACATAAAGGTGGCGAATGGAACCTTCTGTTCCTCCGTGCATCCCAAGACATCGAATATCTTGGTAATTTGCTTGACCCACGTTTTCGCCATGATCGGATCCGGCTTTCCCTTAAATTCTGGTGGTCCCAACTCTTTGAACTGCTTAGCCATGACAAACCATGAATTGCTATCATTTTCTCCTGTATTTTGAACATGAGTCTCCTTCGTCTGATTTTGCATGAACTGCAAAAAGCTTCTAAACATCCCATCGTTCATCATCTACTCATTGGTATTGTTCAAGGAGGAACATTACCAGCCTGTTGCACGTTCTCCTCGTTGGTGAGTACAGGCGTCTTCACGGTTTCATTTACTCCACTGTTAACATTCTCAGTCGACATTTTAAATACTGCCATAAAATAAAGGTTAATTAAACAAATTAACAAATCACATAATACCCCTATATAATGACCGACCAACAAATAAGCTTAGGTAGGACACACTAGCGAAGGATTTACTCGTCTCACCCCTCCTAGTTCTATTCTCCGATCTCCGCCAGAGATCATATCCCTAAGCTCTGATACCAACTGTGACGCCCCCAAAATAGGTCCAATCCATCCAAACCATTCTGAGTCGCCAAATACATGGTACAGAAAATAACTACAACTTTATGATTACAATTGTCGTGCAAAATACGACAACACATATACTGTGAGTTTAAATACAAATATTGTCATCTAGACAGTATTCATACTCAATTAAGTCCTCATTATACTTATTGATACACTGTTTTACAAAATAGTGAGGACTACTAAAACAACTGTCTTGAACCATCATTCCACACCCCGACTAGTACTCGCTACATTCTCGCCTCCTGAGAAGAAAATGAAACAACAAGAAAAAGGGTGAGCTCAACTAGCCCAGTAAAGAATATTATGGCTAAGATAATATACAACAAATTATCCTTAGTCTTCAACAGGAAAAAATATAATAGAATACAATAGACAACAAGTTTTAAATCAATATTCGCAGCGGAAAATAATAATTCATAGAAGAGCTACGTAGAGAATGAAATCTACTATTATCTATGAATTTAGAAGTCCATCATCAATATTTTATCCCTGTAACATCAATCAATATTCATCTTTGCACTACAAGCCAAAGATATTCATCAGTTGGTCATGTTCATCTCAACACCTGTTCATCTTTGCACTACAGGCCAAAGATATTCATCAGAAATCATTCATCTTTGCACTACATGCCAAAGATATTCATTAATATCATCAATTAGGACTGAGGATGATGAAAAATATTTTAAAGAAAACGAATCCAGTGAAGCAAAAGAACAAATATTAGGGATTCGTATTACAGTTTATCCATGTCCAAAAATACCTCATAAACAATCATAGTGGAGTAAAATTCAAGAATGATCAAAGCAAGGATACAATCAAAACTAGTATCTAGAATAGATATTTTGGACGAAAAGAAGAAAATTTTATTTTTCAGTGAATAGCGTCGTATTCATGAATAGTGTCGTATACGTGAATAGTAACTCCGACACTAAAAGATAAAAATTTCACAAAAAATATCATCATGTTTCGTGAATAGTACTCGTGAATAGTAACTCGTGAATAGTAACTCGTGAATAGTAACTCGTGAATAGTAACTCATGAATAGTAACTCATGAATAGTAACCCCGACATGAAAAAGTTCCATATTTGATAAAAATTTCTAACCAAAATAATGATATTGAAGAAATAATATCATTTTCGAATAAAATAACATCCCTTACCTCAAAAGAATAGTACTTCTGGCTGGACTACCGGATATAGTGCTGAAGGAAACTTGCACCGTATAGCAATACTCAAAGTATAAAAATACTCACAAAATACGCTCGATATTATAGAGAGAGAAATCTTGTGTTTCTGGTGTGATTTTCAATTCTAACCTAAGCACCATATTTATAGGAAAATGCTTAGAACACCAAAGCAGAAAATTTAATATAATAATATTATTTTTAAATAAAATTCTTACGCACGCCAAGCATCTGAATTCAGCCACCTAATCACATGTTAAATGAGTCCCAACAATGAAAAAAACGTTTATTGTAAAAACAATATTTAAAACTTCAAAAATTAATTATTTTGGAACTCCGAAACTTCAATAATTCATAATAAATAGTCTTTTTGTCAGAAAAATTCGAAACTCGCGAATTTCAATAGGAAATTCCATTATCTACAACTTTGAAGAAGAAAGTTTTTCCAAATTCCAAACATAAATTGACCGAAATCCATAAACGGACGATTTTACAGGCTATAATCAAATTTCAGTCAAGAAATGAGCCCACAGACATGTTTTGTAAGACCCCGAATTTTATGAAATAAAAGTATTCAATTTTTCTTATAATTACTATTCAGTAAATGGTTAAATTGATAAAAGTTTAAAGTTATGAGTGAAATATGATTTTTTTTTCAAAATAAGCAAGTGGTTATAAAATAATCATTGTTGTCGGATAATATTCGTTTGGTCGTGGAATATTCTTTCTGTCGGGAAATATTCGTACGACGGCGCAGCCATTTGTGGGCCCCATAACAGAATAACTGTCGGGTGAAGAAAACGACAAATTTGAGTTTTTACAAATAACGACGTAGTTGTTACCGTTAACACTGTTGGAATACCCGGTGGTTAAAATACAGTAATACGCGTTATTACACAGTAGCACACGGTATTGCATAGTATTTTTGAAATTATTGATTCTTACGTAAGAAGGCACTACTCAATAATTGTTACAGTAGTTATTGTTCAATATTTTATTTTATTGATTCAATAATTATTGCGTTGATATTTTATATTATTGTTGTTTCAATAATTATTGTTGCACAGTATTTTCTTTTATCAGATCAATAATTCATATTATTTGAATAATATTATTAGATAACATTATTGGCAATGACTAGAAAGTTCTGTCTAATGAGAGGTTTGGTCACCTAATTGCGCGCCAGTAAGGAGAAATTCTTATTGGAAAGCCCCCTCTTTCCTGGGAACGGCCTGGTTGTCATAAATGTTATTCTGTAATATTATTTGTGAATAATTAATTATTGATTCATATGATAAGGAAATATTTATTTTATGTGGATATAAATGAGGGATATATTTTTGTGGTTAAAAATGTAGGAGTTAATGTTGAGATTTTTATCAGTATTTTTATCGGAATGGAGGTATTAAAAATCAGGGTTTTTGAGATATTTTGCGAGGGTTATAATTTTTAATCCGACCGTTGGATCGTGGTAATATTTGGATATGTTATACATATATAAGTTGAGTATATGTCTACAAATTTTGAACCGTTAAAAATGAACGTATAATTTGTTATGAATTTTACGAGATGACTGGTTCAGAAATTGTTGAATTTTTGGAGTTTATCATTTTGATGGAAAATTCTAGAATTGGTGGGCCCCACTTGTGATTGGTGAAGAAATGTGCTGAATTATATTTCAAATATGGTAGGTGGGAATAGTAGCAGGTAAAGCCATCAGGTTGCAGGTCAAACCTACCAAAATTTTCCTATAAATAGAGGGCTAAGTTAGAATTGAAAATCACACCAGAAACATAAGCTTTCTCTCTTTCTCTCTCTATATTATGAAGCATATTTTGTGAGTTTTTAGATACTTGGTGAGTTGCTATTCATCAGTGTAAGTTTTCTTCAGCATCATATCCGATATCCAGTCAGAAGTACTGCACTTTTGAGGTAAGGGATAGTAAGGGATAGTAATAGATTTTAAGGGTTGTTATGATTTTCAGTTTCGTAATTTTTTTGATCTTCAAAAAAATTATGGAAAAATTTAAAATGATATTTTGATGAGTTTTATTGATTGTGTCCAAAAATGGTGATTTTTGGATGTATAGATTAAGAGTTATGAATCTTACGGGAAAAGACTATTTTAAAAGTAACCGCTTATAATTCCTTGTGGTTAACTCCAAAATTGATGAAATTTTTATTGGGAGCACATGTGTATGATAGAAGTATACTCTGTAAATTTCAGAATTTTTGGACAAAAGTACAATTTTTGATAAATGTCTAAATATTCGGTGGTTTTGGCCATATGAAAAATAGTAAATGAGTTTTAAAAATTCTGAGAAAAATATATGTTCAATATGGGACTATATTACGCTAAATCCCAGAAAAGAAATATTTTTGGAACTGATTTGGTATTTTTCATGAAAATGGACTAGTTATGAGTAAATGAATTAAATATGTTATGTGAAGTAAGAAAATTGAAAAATAGGATTTTATGGCTTGAGAATCCTATATGAGGTATATGCAGATTTTTGATGAGGGTTTTGATTATTGGTGATAAAATCTTATGAGTTTGGTATTTTAGAATGATTAAATGCATTATTTAGTAAAGTGTAAACAATTTAAATAAATTGTTTATAAGCTTAAGAAATATTATTCTTTCAATATCATTATACCAAAATATTGGTGTGGATTTTATTGTGGAATTTTTACCTTTTTCATTTCAGGGTTACTATTCACGAGTTATTATTTATGAGTTACTATTCACGAGTTACTATTCACGACAAAATTGGTTTCTTTTTCTAACCAAATTATAGTTGATTTATGAATATTACTCTTGAGATTAAATCTATATGTTGATCATATTGTTTTTATTATCATATATAACATTTTTATAACCTTGATGTTGAAATTCTCTTTCGCTTGAGTGTAAAGATGGGTAAATTATTGGTATGATCATGACTATGGGTTCTCTTTGGCCTGTAGTGCAAAGTTGAATTGTGACTGGTATGATCATGACCATTAAATTTATAAGTGAATATCTTTAGCTTAAGTGCAAAGGTGAATTGATCAACATGGTTATAATTATTGTTTATATAAATTCTGAAATGATTATATATTTCTTTGAGATATTAATATCTTTGGCCTGTAGTGCAAAGATGAAATATTGATGAATATCTTTGGCCTGTAGTGCAAAGATGAATTGTTGATGAATATCTTTGGCCCGTAGTGCAAAGATGACATGTTGTTGAATATCTTTGGCCAGTAGTGCAAAGATGAACAGATGTTGAGATAAACATGACCAACTGGTGATACAAATGAATATCTTTGGCCGTAGTGCAAAGATGAAGTTATTAGTATGATTATGAACAGGAAATGTGATTTGGTGTAACCATGATCTTTGATGTTTCAGGTAAAGATAGGTGATGAAAATTATCCTCGTCCTGGATGAAAAGAGAAATTTAGAACTACAGTTATGATTATGAGTTATTCATATGATTGTGGACCAGAATTGTTGATTGATGTTACAGGAATAAAACATTGTTGATGGATTTTTAACATGGAGAAGATAATAGACTTTATAGTCTATTTGACTCTTCTAATGGATTGCTCGTTCCGCTGTAACTATGGTTGAAATTTTTATCATTTACCATATGTTCTAAATCTCTGATTTATTGTTGATGAAGGCTATTGATAATTGAATTATCTTTAGTCATGATATTCTTTACTGAGCTAGTTGTGCTCATCCTTTTGCTTCACAATTCCTTTCAGGTAATAAGAGTGTAGCTGGGTCGAGTGGGGGTAACAAGAGAATAGAACGGTGGTCATCATTTAGTAGTTATATTTGGTGAAGAAAATAGGGTGAGGCGAACCCAACGTTGGAAGGGTGTTTTGTCACTATCATACAAGATGTCTAATGACATACAGCCTCGTGTCATCATAGGACAGGGTTGTGCTCATCCACTTGCTGAGTATATCTATGGGCACTACCTATATAATCTTGGTGTTTGTTTGAAGTATAATTCTCAATTAGAGACAGTGGAGATAATGATAAGTCAAGAGAAGACTCACCATTGGGAAGAATATGATAGTAATCTTCTCGTTTTTCTTTGGGGTCTATTGGGTCAACCAAGGATAATTCTGTGGCCATATGATATCTATCATAACCTAGACGCGTGGCCTCCCATGTACGAAGGTTTCCTTGAGCACTTCCCAAAGATTCTAATTTCTAAAACAGTTTTTGATTATACCTTTATGTAAGGTGTTATTGTGAGGTGATGTCCACGGTTGAAACATGAGTCACATTTGGTATATATTTGTATCCAAACTCACAGCATATGTGTTGTTGTATTTTGCACGACAATTGTTGTAATAAAGTTGTAGTTGTTTTCTGTACCATGTATTTGACGACTCAGAATGGGTTGGGTGGAATGGACCTATTTTGGGGCTGTCACAGGTGGTATCAGAGCTTAGGGATATGATCTCTGGCGGAGATCGGGGAATATAACTAGGAGGGGAGAGATGAGTAAATCCTTCGCTAGTATGTCCTACCTAAGCTTATTTGTTGGTCAGTCATAATATCGGGATATTATGTGATATGTTAATTTGTTAAATTAACCCTTGTTTTGAAGTTGTATTCTAGAATGATATATGAAATACAGGAGATGAGCAATGGAGAAATTATGATGACAGGGAAGATGGAATCTGAAATGAAAGGAATGTATTCTCAATTCTTTGAAATACCAGGTACGTAAATTTTGGGGACGAAATTTCATAAGGAGGGGAGATTGTAAGACCCCGAATTTTATGAAATAAAAGTATTCAATTTTTCTTATAATTACTATTCAGTAAATGGTTAAATTGATAAAAGTTTAAAGTTATGAGTGAAATATGATTTTTTTTTCAAAATAAGCAAGTGGTTATAAAATAATCATTGTTGTCGGGGAATATTCGTTTGGTCGTGGAATATTCTTTCTGTCGGGGAATATTCGTACGACGGCGCAGCCATTTGTGGGCCCCATAACAGAATAACTGTCGGGTGAAGAAAACGACAAATTTGAGTTTTTACAAATAACGGCGTAGTTGTTACCGTTAACACTGTTGGAATACCCGGTGGTTAAAATACAGTAATACGCGTTATTGCACAGTAGCACACGGTATTGCATAGTATTTTTGAAATTATTGATTCTTACGTAAGAAGGCACTACTCAATAATTGTTACAGTAATTACTGTTCAATATTTTATTTTATTGATTCAATAATTGCTGCGTTGATATTTTATATTATTGTTGTTTCAATAATTGTTGTTGCACAGTATTTTCCTTTATCAGATCAATAATTCATATTATTTGAATAATATTATTAGATAACATTATTGGCAATGACTAGAAAGTTCTGTCTAAGGAGAGGTTTGGTCATCTAATTGCGCGCCAGTAAGGAGAAATTCTTATTGGAAAGCCCCCTCTTTCCTGGGAACGGCCTGGTTGTCATAAATGTGATTCTGTAATATTATTTGTGAATAATTAATTATTGATTCATATGATAAGGAAATATTTATTTTATGTGGATATAAATGAGGGATATATTTTTGTGGTTAAAAATGAAGGAGTTAATGTTGAGATTTTTATCAGTATTTTTGTCGGAATGGAGGTATTAAAAATCAGGGTTTTTGAGATATTTTGCGAGGGTTATAATTTTTAATCCGACCGTTGGATCGTGGTAATATTTGGATATGTTATACATATATAAGTTGAGTATATGTCCACAAATTTTGAACCGTTAAAAATGAACGTATGATTTGTTATGAATTTTACGAGATGACTGGTTCAGAAATTGTTGAATTTTTGGAGTTTATCATTTTGGTGGAAAATTCTAGAATTGGTGGGCCCCACTTGTGGTTGGTGAAGAAATGTGCTGAATTATATTTCAAATGTGGTGGGTGGGAATAGTAGCAGGTAAAGCCATCAGGTTGCAGGTCAAACCTACCAAAATTTTCCTATAAATAGAGGGCTAAGTTAGAATTGAAAATCACACCAGAAACATAAGCTTTCTCTCTTTCTCTCTCTATATTATGAAGCATATTTTGTGAGTTTTTAGATACTTGGTGAGTTGCTATTCATCAGTGCAAGTTTTCTTCAGCATCATATCCGATATCCAGTCAGAAGTACTGCTCTTTTGAGGTAAGGGATAGTAAGGGATAGTAATGGATTTTAAGGGTTGTTATGATTTTCAGTTTCGTAATTTTTTTGATCTTCAAAAAATTCTGGAAAAATTTGAAATGATATTTTGATGAGTTTTATTGATTGTGTCCAAAAATGGTGATTTTTGGATGTATAGATTAAGAGTTATGAATTTTATGGGAAAAGACTATTTTAAAAGTAACCGCTTATAATTCCTTGTGGTTAACTCCAAAATTGATGAAATTTTTATTGGGAGTACATGTGTATGATAGAAGTATACTCTGTAAATTTCAGAATTTTTGGACAAAAGTACAATTTTTGATAAATGTCTAAATATTCGGTGGTTTTGGCCATATGAAAAATAGTAAATGACTTTTAAAAATTCTGAGAAAAATATATGTTCAATATGGGACTATATTATGCTAAATCTCAGAAAAGAAATATTTTTGGAACTGATTTGGTATTTTTCATGAAAATGGACTAGTTATGAGTAAATGAATTAAATATGTTATGTGAAGTAAGAAAATTGAAAAATAGGATTTTATGGCTTGAGAATCCTATATGAGGTATATGCAGATTTTTGATGAGGGTTTTGGTTATTGGTGATAAAATCTTATGAGTTTGGTATTTTAGATGATTAAATGCATTATTTAGTAAAGTGTAAACAATTTAAATAAATTGTTTATAAGCTTAAGAAATATTATTCTTTCAATATCATTATACCGAAATATTGGTATGGATTTTATTGTGGAATTTCTACCTTTTTCATGTCGGGTTACTATTCACGAGTTACTATTTATGAGTTACTATTCACGAGTTACTATTTATGAGTTACTATTCACGAGTTACTATTCACGACAAAATTGGTTTCTTTTTCTAACCAAATTATAGTTGATTTATGAATATTACTCTTGAGATTAAATCTATATGTTGATCATATTGTTTTTATTATCATATATAACATTTTTATAACCTTGATGTTGAAATTCTCTTTCACTTGAGTGTAAAGATGGGTAAATTATTGGTATGATCATGACTATGGGTTCTCTTTGGCCTGTAGTGCAAAGTTGAATTGTGACTGGTATGATCATGACCATTGAATTTATAAGTGAATATCTTTAGCTTAAGTGCAAAGGTGAATTGATCAACATGGTTATAATTATTGTTTATATAAATTCTGAAATGATTATATATTTCTTTGAGATATTAATATCTTTGGCCTGTAGTGCAAAGATGAAATATTGATGAATATCTTTGGCCTGTAGTGCAAAGATGAATTGTTGATGAATATCTTTGGCCCGTAGTGCAAAGATGACATGTTGTTGAATATCTTTGGCCAGTAGTGCAAAGATGAACAGATGTTGAGATAAACATGACCAACTGGTGATACAAATGAATATCTTTGGCCGTAGTGCAAAGATGAAGTTATTAGTATGATTATGAACAGGAAATGTGATTTGGTGTAACCATGATCTTTGATGTTTCAGGTAAAGATAGGTGATGAAAATTATCTTCGTCCTGGATGAGAAGAGGAATTTAGAACTACAGTTATGATTATGAGTTATTCATATGATTGTGGACCAGAATTGTTGATTGATGTTACAGGATAAAATATTGTTGGTGGATTTTTAACATGGAGAAGATAATAGACTTTATAGTCTATTTGACTCTTCTAATGGATTGCTCGTTCCGCTGCAACTATGGTTGAAATTTTTATCATTTACCATATGTTCTAAATCTCTGATTTATTGTTGATGAAGGCTATTGATAATTGAATTATCTTTAGTCATGATATTCTTTACTGAGCTAGTTGTGCTCACCCTTTTGCTTCACAATTCCTTTCAGGTAATAAGAGTGTAGCTGGGTCGAGCGGGGGTAACAAGGGAATAGAACGGTGGTCATCATTTAGTAGTTATATTTGGTGAAGAAAATAGGGTGAGGCGAACCCAACGTTGGAAGGGTGTTTTGTCACTATCATACAAGATGTCTAATGACATACAACCTCGTGTCATCATAAGACAGGGTTGTGCTCATCCACTTGCTGAGTATATCTATGGGCACTACCTATATAATCTTGGTGTTTGTTTGAAGTATAATTCTCAATTAGAGACAGTGGAGATAATGATAAGTCAAGAGAAGACTCACCATTGGGAAGAATATGATAGTAATCTTCTCGTTTTTCTTTGGGGTCTATTGGGTCAACCAAGGATAATTCTGTGGCCATATGATATCTATCATAACCTAGACGCGTGGCCTCCCATGTACGAAGGTTTCCTTGAGCACTTCCCAAAGATTCTAATTTCTAAAACAGTTTTTGACTATACCTTTATGTAAGGTGTTATTGTGAGGTGATGTCCACGGTTGGAACATGAGTCACATTTGGTATATATTTGTATCCAAACTCACAGCATATGTGTTGTTGTATTTTGCACGACAATTGTTGTAATAAAGTTGTAGTTGTTTTCTGTACCATGTATTTGACGACTCAGAATGGGTTGGGTGGAATGGACCTATTTTGGGGTTGTCACAGGTGGTATCAGAGCTTAGGGATATGATCTCTGGCGGAGATCGGGGAATATAACTAGGAGGGGAGAGATGAGTAAATCCTTCGCTAGTGTGTCCTACCTAAGCTTATTTGTTGGTCAGTCATAATATCGGGATATTATGTGATATGTTAATTTGTTAAATTAACCCTTGTTTTGAAGCTGTATTCTAGAATGATATATGAAATACAGGAGATGAGCAATGGAGAAATTATGATGACAGGGAAGATGGAATCTGAAATGAAAGGAAGGTATTCTCAACTCTTTGAAATACCAGGTACGTAAATTTCGGGGACGAAATTTCATAAGGAGGGGAGATTGTAAGACCCCGAATTTTATGAAATAAAAGTATTCAATTTTTCTTATAATTACTATTCAGTAAATGGTTAAATTGATAAAAGTTTAAAGTTATGAGTGAAATATGATTTTTTTTTCAAAATAAGCAAGTGGTTATAAAATAATCATTGTTGTCGGGGAATATTCGTTTGGTCGTGGAATATTCTTTCTGTCGGGGAATATTCGTACGACGGCGCAGCCATTTGTGGGCCCCATAACAGAATAACTGTCGGGTGAAGAAAACGACAAATTTGAGTTTTTACAAATAACGGCGTAGTTGTTACCGTTAACACTGTTGGAATACCCGGTGGTTAAAATACAGTAATACGCGTTATTGCACAGTAGCACACGGTATTGCATAGTATTTTTGAAATTATTGATTCTTACGTAAGAAGGCACTACTCAATAATTGTTACAGTAATTACTGTTCAATATTTTATTTTATTGATTCAATAATTATTGCGTTGATATTTTATATTATTGTTGTTTCAATAATTGTTGCTGCACAGTATTTTCCTTTATCAGATCAATAATTCATATTATTTGAATAATATTATTAGATAACATTATTGGCAATGTCTAGAAAGTTCTGTCTAAGGAGAGGTTTGGTCATCTAATTGCGCGCCAGTAAGGAGAAATTCTTATTGGAAAGCCCCCTCTTTCCTGGGAACGGCCTGGTTGTCATAAATGTGATTCTGTAATATTATTTGTGAATAATTAATTATTGATTCATATGATAAGGAAATATTTATTTTATGTGGATATAAATGAGGGATATATTTTTGTGGTTAAAAATGAAGGAGTTAATGTTGAGATTTTTATCAGTATTTTTGTCGGAATGGAGGTATTAAAAATCAGGGTTTTTGAGATATTTTGCGGGGGTTATAATTTTTAATCCGACCGTTGGATCGTGGTAATTTTTGGATATGTTATACATATATAAGTTGAGTATATGTCCACAAATTTTGAACCGTTAAAAATGAACGTATGATTTGTTATGAATTTTACGAGATGACTGGTTCAGAAATTGTTGAATTTTTGGAGTTTATCATTTTGGTGGAAAATTCTAGAATTGGTGGGCCCCACTTGTGGTTGGTGAAGAAATGTGCTGAATTATATTTCAAATGTGGTGGGTGGGAATAGTAGCAGGTAAAGCCATCAGGTTGCAGGTCAAACCTACCAAAATTTTCCTATAAATAGAGGGCTAAGTTAGAATTGAAAATCACACCAGAAACATAAGCTTTCTCTCTTTCTCTCTCTATATTATGAAGCATATTTTGTGAGTTTTTAGATACTTGGTGAGTTGCTATTCATCAGTGCAAGTTTTTTTCAGCATCATATCCGATATCCAGTCAGAAGTACTGCTCTTTTGAGGTAAGGGATAGTAAGGGATAGTAATGGATTTTAAGGGTTGTTATGATTTTCAGTTTCGTAATTTTTTTGATCTTCAAAAATTCTGGAAAAATTTAAAATGATATTTTGATGAGTTTTCTTGATTGTGTCCAAAAATGGTGATTTTTGGATGTATAGATTAAGAGTTATGAATTTTATGGGAAAAGACTATTTTAAAAGTAACCGCTTATAATTCCTTGTGGTTAACTCCAAAATTGATGAAATTTTTATTGGGAGTACATGTGTATGATAGAAGTATACTCTGTAAATTTCAGAATTTTTGGACAAAAGTACAATTTTTGATAAATGTCTAAATATTCGGTATTTTGGCCATATGAAAAATAGTAAATGACTTTTAAAAATTCTGAGAAAAATATATGTTCACTATGGGACTATATTATGCTAAATCCCAGAAAAGAAATATTTTTGGAACTGATTTGGTATTTTTCATGAAAATGGTCTAGTTATGAGTAAATGAATTAAATATGTTATGTGAAGTAAGAAAATTGAAAAATAGGATTTTATGGCTTGAGAATCCTATATGAGGTATATGCAGATTTTTGATGAGGGTTTTGGTTATTGATGATGAAATCTTAAGAGTTTGGCATTTTATGATGATTAAATGCATTATTTAGTAAAGTGTAAACAATTTAAATAAATTGTTTATAAGCTTAAGAAATATTATTCTTTCAATATCATTATACCAAAATATTGGTATGGATTTTATTGTGGAATTTCTACCTTTTTATGTCAGGGTTACTATTCACGAGTTACTATTTATGAGTTACTATTCACGAGTTACTATTTATGAGTTACTATTCACGAGTTACTATTCACGACAAAATTGGTTTCTTTTTCTAACCAAATTATAGTTGATTTATGAATATTACTCTTGAGATTAAATCTATATGTTGATCATATTGTTTTTATTATCATATATAACATTTTTATAACCTTGATGTTGAAATTCTCTTTCACTTGAGTGTAAAGATGGGTAAATTATTGGTATGATCATGACTATGGGTTCTCTTTGGCCTGTAGTGCAAAGTTGAATTGTGACTGGTATGATCATGACCATTGAATTTATAATTGAATATCTTTAGCTTAAGTGCAAAGGTGAATTGATCAACATGGTTATAATTATTGTTTATATAAATTCTGAAATGATTATATATTTCTTTGAGATATTAATATATTTGGCCTGTAGTGCAAAGATGAAATATTGATGAATATCTTTGGCCTGTAGTGCAAAGATGAATTGTTGATGAATATCTTTGGCCCGTAGTGCAAAGATGACATGTTGTTGAATATCTTTGGCCAGTAGTGCAAAGATGAACAGATGTTGAGATAAACATGACCAACTGGTGATACAAATGAATATCTTTGGCCGTAGTGCAAAGATGAAGTTATTAGTATGATTATGAACAGGAAATGTGATTTGGTGTAACCATGATCTTTGATGTTTCAGGTAAAGATAGGTGATGAAAATTATCTTCGTCCTGGATGAGAAGAGGAATTTAGAACTACAGTTATGATTATGAGTTATTCATATGATTGTGGACCAGAATTGTTGATTGATGTTACAGGATAAAACATTGTTGGTGGATTTTTAACATGGAGAAGATAATAGACTTTATAGTCTATTTGACTCTTCTAATGGATTGCTCGTTCCGCTGCAACTATGGTTGAAATTTTTATCATTTACCATATGTTCTAAATCTCTGATTTATTGTTGATGAAGGCTATTGATAATTGAATTATCTTTAGTCATGATATTCTTTACTGAGCTAGTTGTGCTCACCCTTTTGCTTCACAATTCCTTTCAGGTAATAAGAGTGTAGCTGGGTCGAGCGGGGGTAACAAGGGAATAGAACGGTGGTCATCATTTAGTAGTTATATTTGGTGAAGAAAATAGGGTGAGGCGAACCCAACGTTGGAAGGGTGTTTTGTCACTATCATACAAGATGTCTAATGACATACAACCTCGTGTCATCATAAGACAGGGTTGTGCTCATCCACTTGCTGAGTATATCTATGGGCACTACCTATATAATCTTGGTGTTTGTTTGAAGTATAATTCTCAATTAGAGACAGTGGAGATAATGATAAGTCAAGAGAAGACTCACCATTGGGAAGAATATGATAGTAATCTTCTCGTTTTTCTTTGGGGTCTATTGGGTCAACCAAGGATAATTCTGTGGCCATATGATATCTATCATAACCTAGACGCGTGGCCTCCCATGTACGAAGGTTTCCTTGAGCACTTCCCAAAGATTCTAATTTCTAAAACAGTTTTTGACTATACCTTTATGTAAGGTGTTATTGTGAGGTGATGTCCACGGTTGAAACATGAGTCACATTTGGTATATATTTGTATCCAAACTCACAGCATATGTGTTGTTGTATTTTGCACGACAATTGTTGTAATAAAGTTGTAGTTGTTTTCTGTACCATGTATTTGACGACTCAGAATGGGTTGGGTGGAATGGACCTATTTTGGGGTTGTCACAGGTGGTATCAGAGCTTAGGGATATGATCTCTGGCGGAGATCGGGGAATATAACTAGGAGGGGAGAGATGAGTAAATCCTTCGCTAGTGTGTCCTACCTAAGCTTATTTGTTGGTCAGTCATAATATCGGGATATTATGTGATATGTTAATTTGTTAAATTAACCCTTGTTTTGAAGCTGTATTCTAGAATGATATATGAAATACAGGAGATGAGCAATGGAGAAATTATGATGACAGGGAAGATGGAATCTGAAATGAAAGGAAGGTATTCTCAACTCTTTGAAATACCAGGTACGTAAATTTCGGGGACGAAATTTCATAAGGAGGGGAGATTGTAAGACCCCGAATTTTATGAAATAAAAGTATTCAATTTTTCTTATAATTACTATTCAGTAAATGGTTAAATTGATAAAAGTTTAAAGTTATGAGTGAAATATGATTTTTTTTTCAAAATAAGCAAGTGGTTATAAAATAATCATTGTTGTCGGGGAATATTCGTTTGGTCGTGGAATATTCTTTCTGTCGGGGAATATTCGTACGACGGCGCAGCCATTTGTGGGCCCCATAACAGAATAACTGTCGGGTGAAGAAAACGACAAATTTGAGTTTTTACAAATAACGATGTAGTTGTTACCGTTAACACTGTTGGAATACCCGGTGGTTAAAATACAGTAATACGCGTTATTGCACAGTAGCACACGGTATTGCATAGTATTTTTGAAATTATTGATTCTTACGTAAGAAGGCACTACTCAATAATTGTTACAGTAGTTACTGTTCAATATTTTATTTTATTGATTCAATAATTATTGCGTTGATATTTTATATTATTGTTGTTTCAATAATTGTTGTTGCACAGTATTTTCCTTTATCAGATCAATAATTCATATTATTTGAATAATATTATTAGATAACATTATTGGCAATGTCTAGAAAGTTCTGTCTAAGGAGAGGTTTGGTCATCTAATTGCGCGCCAGTAAGGAGAAATTCTTATTGGAAAGCCCCCTCTTTCCTGGGAACGGCCTGGTTGTCATAAATGTGATTCTGTAATATTATTTGTGAATAATTAATTATTGATTCATATGATAAGAAAATATTTATTTTATGTGGATATAAATGAGGGATATATTTTTGTGGTTAAAAATGAAGGAGTTAATGTTGAGATTTTTATCAGTATTTTTGTCGGAATGGAGGTATTAAAAATCAGGGTTTTTGAGATATTTTGCGAGGGTTATAATTTTTAATCCGACCGTTGGATCGTGGTAATTTTTGGATATGTTATACATATATAAGTTGAGTATATGTCTACAAATTTTGAACCGTTAAAAATGAACGTATGATTTGTTATGAATTTTACGAGATGACTGGTTCAGAAATTGTTGAATTTTTGGAGTTTATCATTTTGGTGGAAAATTCTAGAATTGGTGGGCCCCACTTGTGGTTGGTGAAGAAATGTGCTGAATTATATTTCAAATGTGGTGGGTGGAAATAGTAGCAGGTAAAGCCATCAGGTTGCAGGTCAAACCTACCAAAATTTTCCTATAAATAGAGGGCTAAGTTAGAATTGAAAATCACACCAGAAACATAAGCTTTCTCTCTTTCTCTCTCTATATTATGAAGCATATTTTGTGAGTTTTTAGATACTTGGTGAGTTGCTATTCATCAGTGCAAGTTTTCTTCAGCATCATATCCGATATCCAGTCAGAAGTACTGCACTTTTGAGGTAAGGGATAGTAAGGGATAGTAATGGATTTTAAGGGTTGTTATGATTTTCAGTTTCGTAATTTTTTTGATCTTCAAAAATTCTGGAAAAATTTGAAATGATATTTTGATGAGTTTTATTGATTGTGTCCAAAAATGGTGATTTTTGGATGTATAGATTAAGAGTTATGAATTTTATGGGAAAAGACTATTTTAAAAGTAACCGCTTATAATTCCTTGTGGTTAACTCCAAAATTGATGAAATTTTTATTGGGAGTACATGTATATGATAGAAGTATACTCTGTAAATTTCAGAATTTTTAGATAAAAGTACAATTTTTGATAAATGTCTAAATATTCGGTGGTTTTGGCCATATGAAAAATAGTAAATGAGTTTTAAAAATTCTGAGAAAAATATATGTTCAATATGGGACTATATTATGCTAAATCCCAGAAAAGAAATATTTTTGGAACTGATTTGGTATTTTTCATGAAAATAGACTAGTTATGAGTAAATGAATTAAATATGTTATGTGAAGTAAGAAAATTGAAAATAGGATTTTATGGCTTGAGAATCCTATATGAGGTATATGCAGATTTTTGATGAGGGTTTTGATTATTGGTGATAAAATCTTATGAGTTGGTATTTTAGATGATTAAATGCATTATTTAGTAAAGTGTAAACAATTTAAATAAATTGTTTATAAGCTTAAGAAATATTATTCTTTCAATATCATTATACCAAAATATTGGTATGGATTTTATTGTGGAATTTCTACCTTTTTCATGTCAGGGTTACTATTCACGAGTTACTATTTATGAGTTACTATTCACGAGTTACTATTTATGAGTTACTATTCACGAGTTACTATTCACGACAAAATTGGTTTCTTTTTCTAACCAAATTATAGTTGATTTATGAATATTACTCTTGAGATTAAATCTATATGTTGATCATATTGTTTTTATTATCATATATAACATTTTTATAACCTTGATGTTGAAATTCTCTTTCGCTTGAGTGTAAAGATGGGTAAATTATTGGTATGATCATGACTATGGGTTCTCTTTGGCCTGTAGTGCAAAGATGAATTGTTGATGAATATCTTTGGCCCGTAGTGCAAAGATGACATGTTGTTGAATATCTTTGGCCTGTAGTGCAAAGATGAACAGATGTTAAGATAAACATGACCAACTGGTGATACAAATGAATATCTTTGGCCGTAGTGCAAAGATGAAGTTATTAGTATGATTATGAACAGGAAATGTGATTTGGTATAACCATGATCTTTGATGTTTCAGGTAAAGATAGGTGATGAAAATTATCTTCGTCCTGGATGAGAAGAGGAATTTAGAACTACAGTTATGATTATGAGTTATTCATATGATTGTGGACCAGAATTGTTGATTGATGTTACAGGAATAAAACATTGTTGATGGATTTTTAACATGGAGAAGATAATAGACTTTATAGTCTATTTGACTCTTCTAATGGATTGCTCGTTCCGCTGCAACTATGGTTGAAATTTTTATCATTTACCATATGTTCTAAATCTCTGATTTATTGTTGATGAAGGCTATTGATAATTGAATTATCTTTAGTCATGATATTCTTTACTGAGCTAGTTGTGCTCACCCTTTTGCTTCACAATTCCTTTCAGGTAATAAGAGTGTAGCTGGGTCGAGCGGGGGTAACAAGGGAATAGAACGGTGGTCATCATTTAGTAGTTATATTTGGTGAAGAAAATAGGGTGAGGCGAACCCAACGTTGGAAGGGTGTTTTGTCACTATCATACAAGATGTCTAATGACATACAACCTCGTGTCATCATAGGACAGGGTTGTGCTCATCCACTTGCTGAGTATATCTATGGGCACTACCTATATAATCTTGGTGTTTGTTTGAAGTATAATTCTCAATTAGAGACAGTGGAGATAATGATAAGTCAAGAGAAGACTCACCATTGGGAAGAATATGATAGTAATCTTCTCGTTTTTCTTTGGGGTCTATTGGGTCAACCAAGGATAATTCTGTGGCCATATGATATCTATCATAACCTAGACGCGTGGCCTCCCATGTACGAAGGTTTCCTTGAGCACTTCCCAAAGATTCTAATTTCTAAAACAGTTTTTGACTATACCTTTATGTAAGGTGTTATTGTGAGGTGATGTCCACGGTTGAAACATGAGTCACATTTGGTATATATTTGTATCCAAACTCACAGCATATGTGTTGTTGTATTTTGCACGACAATTGTTGTAATAAAGTTGTAGTTATTTTCTGTACCATGTATTTGACGACTCAGATTGGGTTGGGTGGAATGGACCTATTTTGGGGTTGTCACAGGTGGTATCAGAGCTTAGGGATATGATCTCTGGCGGAGATCGGGGAATATAACTAGGAGGGGAGAGATGAGTAAATCCTTCGCTAGTATGTCCTACCTAAGCTTATTTGTTGGTCAGTCATAATATCGGGATATTATGTGATATGTTAATTTGTTAAATTAACCCTTGTTTTGAAGCTGTATTCTAGAATGATATATGAAATACAGGAGATAAGCAATGGAGAAATTATGATGACAGGGAAGATGGAATCTGAAATGAAAGGAATGTATTCTCAATTCTTTGAAATACCAGGTACGTAAATTTCGGGGACGAAATTTCATAAGGAGGGGAGATTGTAAGACCCCGAATTTTATGAAATAAAAGTATTCAATTTTTCTTATAATTACTATTCAGTAAATGGTTAAATTGATAAAAGTTTAAAGTTATGAGTGAAATATGATTTTTTTTTTAAAATAAGCAAGTGGTTATAAAATAATCATTGTTGTCGGGGAATATTCGTTTGGTCGTGGAATATTCTTTCTGTCGGGGAATATTCGTACGACGGCGCAGCCATTTGTGGGCCCCATAACAGAATAACTGTCGGGTGAAGAAAACGACAAATTTGAGTTTTTACAAATAACGATGTATTTGTTACCGTTAACACTGTTGGAATACCCGGTGGTTAAAATACAGTAATACGCGTTATTGCACAGTAGCACACGGTATTGCATAGTATTTTTGAAATTATTGATTCTTACGTAAGAAGGCACTACTCAATAATTGTTACAGTAGTTATTGTTCAATATTTTATTTTATTGATTCAATAATTATTGCGTTGATATTTTATATTATTGTTGTTTCAATAATTGTTGTTGCACAGTATTTTCCTTTATCAGATCAATAATTCATATTATTTGAATAATATTATTAGATAACATTATTGGCAATGTCTAGAAAGTTCTGTCTAATGAGAGGTTTGGTCACCTAATTGCGCGCCAGTAAGGAGAAATTCTTATTGGAAAGCCCCTCTTTCCTGGGAACGGCCTGGTTGTCATATATGTGATTCTGTAATATTATTTGTGAATAATTAATTATTGATTCATATGATAAGGAAATATTTATTTTATGTGGATATAAATGAGGGATATATTTTTGTGGTTAAAAATGTAGGAGTTAATGTTGAGATTTTTATCAGTATTTTTGTCGGAATGGAGGTATTAAAAATCAGGGTTTTTGAGATATTTTGCGAGGGTTATAATTTTTAATCCGACCGTTGGATCGTGGTAATATTTGGATATGTTATACATATATAAGTTGAGTATATGTCTACAAATTTTGAACCGTTAAAAATGAACGTATAATTTGTTATGAATTTTACGAGATGACTGGTTCAGAAATTGTTGAATTTTTGGAGTTTATCATTTTGATGGAAAATTCTAGAATTGGTGGGCCCCACTTGTGGTTGGTGAAGAAATGTGCTGAATTATATTTCAAATGTGGTGGGTGGGAATAGTAGCAGGTAAAGCCATCAGGTTGCAGGTCAAACCTACCAAAATTTTCCTATAAATAGAGGGCTAAGTTAGAATTGAAAATCACACCAGAAACATAAGTTTTCTCTCTTTCTCTCTCTATATTATGAAGCATATTTTGTGAGTTTTTAGATACTTGGTGAGTTGCTATTCATCAGTGCAAGTTTTCTTCAGCATCATATCCGATATCCAGTCAGAAGTACTGCACTTTTGAGGTAAGGGATAGTAAGGGATAGTAATGGATTTTAAGGGTTGTTATGATTTTCAGTTTCGTAATTTTTTTGATCTTCAAAAAATTATGGAAAAATTTGAAATGATATTTTGATGAGTTTTATTGATTGTGTCCAAAAATGGTGATTTTTGGATGTATAGATTAAGAGTTATGAATCTTACGGGAAAAGACTATTTTAAAAGTAACCGCTTATAATTCCTTGTGGTTAACTCCAAAATTGATGAAATTTTTATTGGGAGTACATGTGTATGATAGAAGTATACTCTGTAAATTTCAAAATTTTTGGACAAAAGTACAATTTTTGATAAATGTCTAAATATTCGGTGGTTTTGGCCATATGAAAAATAGTAAATGAGTTTTAAAAATTCTGAGAAAAATATATGTTCAATATGGGACTATATTATGCTAAATCCCAGAAAAGAAATATTTTTGGAACTGATTTGGTATTTTTCATGAAAATGGACTAGTTATGAGTAAATGAATTAAATATGTTATGTGAAGTAAGAAAATTGAAAATAGGATTTTATGGCTTGAGAATCCTATATGAGGTATATGCAGATTTTTGATGAGGGTTTTGATTATTGGTGATAAAATCTTATGAGTTTGGTATTTTAGAATGATTAAATGCATTATTTAGTAAAGTGTAAACAATTTAAATAAATTGTTTATAAGCTTAAGAAATATTATTCTTTCAATATCATTATACCAAAATATTGGTGTGGATTTTATTGTGGAATTTCTACCTTTTTCATGTCAGGGTTACTATTCACGAGTTACTATTTATGAGTTACTATTCACGAGTTACTATTTATGAGTTACTATTTATGAGTTACTATTCACGACAAAATTGGTTTCTTTTTCTAACCAAATTATAGTTGATTTATGAATATTACTCTTGAGATTAAATCTATATGTTGATCATATTGTTTTTATTATCATATATAACATTTTTATAACCTTGATGTTGAAATTCTCTTTCGCTTGAGTGTAAAGATGGGTAAATTATTGGTATGATCATGACTATGGGTTCTCTTTGGCCTGTAGTGCAAAGTTAAATTGTGACTGGTATGATCATGACCATTGAATTTATAAGTGAATATCTTTAGCTTAAGTGCAAAGGTGAATTGATCAACATGGTTATAATTATTGTTTATATAAATTCTGAAATGATTATATATTTCTTTGAGATATTATATCTTTGGCCTGTAGTGCAAAGATGAAATATTGGTGAATATCTTTGGCCTGTAGTGCAAAGATGAATTGTTGATGAATATCTTTGGCCCGTAGTGCAAAGATGACATGTTGTTGAATATCTTTGGCCAGTAGTGCAAAGATGAACATATGTTGAGATAAACATGACCAACTGGTGATACAAATGAATATCTTTGGTCGTAGTGCAAAGATGAAGTTATTAGTATGATTATGAACAGGAAATGTGATTTGGTGTAACCATGATCTTTGATATTTCAGGTAAAGATAGGTGATGAAAATTATCCTCGTCCTGGATGAGAAGAGGAATTTAGAACTACAGTTATGATTATGAGTTATTCATATGATTGTGGACCAGAATTGTTGATTGATGTTACAGGAATAAAACATTGTTGATGGATTTTTAACATGGAGAAGATAATAGACTTTATAGTCTATTTGACTCTTCTAATGGATTGCTCGTTCCGCTGCAACTATGGTTGAAATTTTTATCATTTACCATATGTTCTAAATCTCTGATTTATTGTTGATGAAGGCTATTGATAATTGAATTATCTTTAGTCATGATATTCTTTACTGAGCTAGTTGTGCTCACCCTTTTGCTTCACAATTCCTTTCAGGTAATAAGAGTGTAGCTGGGTCGAGCGGGGGTAACAAGGGAATAGAACGGTGGTCATCATTTAGTAGTTATATTTGGTGAAGAAATAGGGTGAGGCGAACCCAACGTTGGAAGGGTGTTTTGTCACTATCATACAAGATGTCTAATGACATACAACCTCGTGTCATCATAGGACAGGGTTGTGCTCATCCACTTGCTGAGTATATCTATGGGCACTACCTATATAATCTTGGTGTTTGTTTGAAGTATAATTCTCAATTAGAGACAGTGGAGATAATGATAAGTCAAGAGAAGACTCACCATTGGGAAGAATATGATAGTAATCTTCTCGTTTTTCTTTGGGGTCTATTGGGTCAACCAAGGATAATTCTGTGGCCATATGATATCTATCATAACCTAGACGCGTGGCCTCCCATGTACGAAGGTTTGCTTGAGCACTTCCCAAAGATTCTAATTTCTAAAACAGTTTTTGATTATACCTTTATGTAAGGTGTTATTGTGAGGTGATGTCCACGGTTTGAACATGAGTCACATTTGGTATATATTTGTATCCAAACTCACAGCATATGTGTTGTTGTATTTTGCACGACAATTATTGTAATAAAGTTGTAGTTGTTTTCTGTACCATGTATTTGACGACTCAGAATGGGTTGGGTGGAATGGACCTATTTTGGGGCTGTCACAGGTGGTATCAGAGCTTAGGGATATGATCTCTGGCGGAGATCGGGGAATATAACTAGGAGGGGAGAGATGAGTAAATCCTTCGCTAGTATGTCCTACCTAAGCTTATTTGTTGGTCAGTCATAATATCGGGATATTATGTGATATGTTAATTTGTTAAATTAACCCTTGTTTTGAAGTTGTATTCTAGAATGATATATGAAATACAGGAGATGAGCAATGGAGAAATTATGATGACAGGGAAGATGGAATCTGAAATGAAAGGAATGTATTCTCAATTCTTTGAAATACCAGGTACGTAAATTTTGGGGACGAAATTTCATAAGGAGGGGAGATTGTAAGACCCCGAATTTTATGAAATAAAAGTATTCAATTTTTCTTATAATTACTATTCAGTAAATGGTTAAATTGATAAAAGTTTAAAGTTATGAGTGAAATATGATTTTTTTTTCAAAATAAGCAAGTGGTTATAAAATAATCATTGTTGTCGGGGAATATTCGTTTGGTCGTGGAATATTCTTTCTGTCGGGGAATATTCGTACGACGGCGCAGCCATTTGTGGGCCCCATAACAGAATAACTGTCGGGTGAAGAAAACGACAAATTGAGTTTTTTACAAATAACGATGTATTTGTTACCGTTAACACTGTTGGAATACCCGGTGGTTAAAATACAGTAATACGCGTTATTGCACAGTAGCACACGGTATTGCATAGTATTTTTGAAATTATTGATTCTTACGTAAGAAGGCACTACTCAATAATTGTTACAGTAGTTATTGTTCAATATTTTATTTTATTGATTCAATAATTATTGTGTTGATATTTTATATTATTGTTGTTTCAATAATTGTTGTTGCACAGTATTTTCCTTTATCAGATCAATAATTCATATTATTTGAATAATATTATTAGATAACATTATTGGCAATGACTAGAAAGTTCTGTTATGAGGAAGGTTTGGTCATCTAATTGCGCGCCAGTAAGGAGAAATCTTATTGGAAAGCCCCCTCTTTCTTGGGAACGGCCTGGTTGTCATAAATGTGATTCTGTAATATTATTTGTGAATAATTAATTATTGATTTCATATGATAAGGAAATATTTATTTTATGTGGATATAAATGAGGGATATATTTTTGTGGTTAAAAATGTAGGAGTTAATGTTGAGATTTTTATCAGTATTTTTGTCGGAATGAAGGTATTAAAAATCAGGATTTTTGAGATATTTTGCGAGGGGGTTATAATTTTTAATCCGACCGTTGGATCGTGGTAATTTTTGGATATGTTATACATATATAAGTTGAGTATATGTCTACAAATTTTGAACCGTTAAAAATGAACGTTAATTTGTTATGAATTTTACGAGATGACTGGTCAGAAATTGTTAATTTTGGAGTTTATCATTTTGATGAAAAATTCTAGAATTGGTGGGCCCCACTTGTGGTTGGTGAAAAAATGTGCTAAATTATATTTCAAATGTGGTGGGTGGGAATAGTAGCAGGTAAAGCCATCAGGTTGCAGGTCAAACCTACCAAAATTTTCCTATAAATAGAGGGCTAAGTTAGAATTGAAAATCACACCAGAAACATAAGCTTTTCTCTCTTTCTCTCTCTATATTTGAGCATATTTTGTGAGTTTTTAGATACTTGGTGAGTTTGCTATTCATCAGTGCAAGTTTTCTTCAGCATCTTATCCGATATCCAGTCAGAAGTACTGCACTTTTGAGGTAAGGGATAGTAAGGGATATAGTAATGGATTTTAAGGGTTGTTATGATTTTCAGTTTCGTAATTTTTTTGATCTTCAAAAAAATTATGAAAAAATTTGAAATGATATTTTGATGAGTTTTATTCATTGTGTCCAAAATGGTGATTTTTGGATGTATAGATTAAGAGTTATGAATCTTACGGGAAAAGACTATTTTAAAAGTAACCGCTTATAATTCCTTGTGGTTAACTCCAAAATTGATGAAATTTTTATTGGGAGTACATGTGTATGATAGAAGTATACTCTGTAAATTTCAGAATTTTTGGACAAAAGTACAATTTTTGATAAATGTCTAAATATTCGGTGGTTTTGGCCATATGAAAAATAGTAAATGAGTTTTAAAAATTCTGAGAAAAATATATGTTCAATATGGGACTTTATTATGCTAAATCCCAGAAAAGAAATATTTTTGGAACTGATTTTGGTATGTTTCATGAAAATGGACTAGTTATGAGTAAATGAATTAAATATGTTATGTGAAGTAAGAAAATTGAAAATAGGATTTTATGGCTTGAGAATCCTATATGAGTATATGCAGTTTTGATGAGGGTTTTGATTATTGGTGATAAATCTTATGAGTTGTGGTATTATAGAATGATTTTAAATGCATTATTTAGTAAAGTGTAAACAATTTAAATAAATTGTTTATAAGCTTAAGAATATTATTCTTTCAATATCATTATACCAAAATAATGGTGTGGATTTTATTGGTGGAATTTCTACCTTTTCATGTCAGGGTTACTATTCACGAGTTACTATTTATGAGTTACTATTCACGAGTTACTATTTATGAGTTAATATTCACGAGTTACTATTCACGACAAAATTGG
>CM029013.1:109524965-109649802 GCA_016801055.1 Panax notoginseng | reverse complement strand
TTATAAACTCCATTTAATATTATTCATTATATAATAACATTAAATTCATTTACTAATATTATTAATCATTAAATAATATTTTAAATCAATGATTTCATAACACCTTAATTCAAATGTTATAAATCACTTAATAATCTCATAATCTAATATTATTAATATTACAATAATATTTTAATCATTTCTTAAACTATAAATAATTTATTTATATTGTTTACACTTTACTAATTAATGTATTTAATCATTCTAAAATGTCAAACTCATAAGATTTCATCACTAATAACACAAAACTCTCATAAAAAATCTGCAATATACCTTATATAGGATTCTCAAGCTATAAAATCCTATTTTCAATTTTTTACTTCACATAACATATTTAATTCATTTATTCATAACTAGTTCAATTTCATGAAAATTACCAAATCAGTCCAAAAAAATATTCTTTCCTGGGATTTAACAAATATAGTCCATATTGAACATATATTTTTCTAAGAATTTTTAAAATTCATTTACTATTTTTCATATGGTAAAAACTGCCGAATAATTTAGACATTTATCATAAAATTATACTTTTGTCTAAAAATTCCAAAATTTACAGAGTATACTGCTGTTAAATACATGTACTCTCCAATAAAAATTTCACCAATTTTGGAGTTAACCACAATAAGATATAAGGGTTTACTTTTAAAATAGTATTTTCCCATAAAATTCATAACTCCTAATCTATACATCCAAAAATCGCTATTTTTGGACACAATCTAGAAAACTCGTCAGATTATCATTTTAAATTTTTTCAGATTTTTTGAGACTCAAAAAAATTACGAAATTGTCCCTGGTAGAAATCCCTTACTTACAACGGTTGAACGAAAATAATATTCATATGAATACGAAAAATAATATCTCTTCAGAATATGAAAAACATAATAACTCCTATGAGTATTGAAAGAAAATAACTCTCTTCATGAATACGAAGAAAAAATACCACTTACGAGTATTGAATAATATCTCTTTAGAATATGAAAAACATAATAACCCTTACAATCCCTTACCTCAAAAGAGCAGTATTTCTGACTGGAATATCGGATGTAATGCTGAAGGAAACTTGCACTGAATAGAACCTCTAAAAGTATCTAAATACTCACAAAATACGCTCGATAATATAGCGAGAAAAAGCTTATGATTCTGGTATGTTTTTCAATTCTAACTAAGCACCCTATTTATAGGAAAATGCTAGAACGCCAAAGGAGACTAAATTATATAATATTAATAAAAGTTTTTTTTACGCACACCTCTTTGAATAAAACTCAGCCACCACAAGCGGGGCCCACCAAAAAATTAGCCAACTTCCATAACAACCAAAAGTGGTCCCACCTTCTAGAAATCTCTACCAAAATCATTTATAAAAATAATTTCTGAATCAGTCACCTCTTAAAATTCATAACAAATCATACGTTAATTTTTAACGGTTCAATATTTGTGGACATATACTCAACTTATATATGAATAACATATCCAAAAATCACAACGATCCAACGGTCAGATTAAAAATTATAACTCACACAATAGAGATTAATAAAACTGATTTTTTGGATTAGAAGTCCTTCGGACCAGTTTCACTCAAACTGTCACCACGAAAAATTCAAAAATATTTTTTTGGTGATTCAAATTTCTACGTTTAGCTTACTTCTAGGGCTTCTTTTGATATATGGATCATCTCCTAACTCATTATACACAAAGAGTTATGAATTTTACAAAATTAAGTAATAAACTAATTTTTCTAAAAATTCCATATTTTGTTCTTCTTTGATTTCTAGATTTCTCTCATTTGATTCATGCACCGTGAATTTAGTGTAAAAATATCACTATTATTATATTATTATATATCACATTATACATTTATAATGTAATATAATAATATATTTGAATGAATAATTTTATCAGAAAAGATAAAATATAATTTTTAACAATTGTCACTTTTCTAAGAATTCCTCCATTCCGACAAAATATAAAATACCTCAGCATTAATTCATTCATTTATATCACACAAAATAAATATTTCCCTATCCATCATTTATATCCACATAAAATATATATTTCCTTATCATATAAATCAATAATTAATTATTCACAAATAATATTACAGAATCACAATAATGACAACCAGTTTGTTCCCAGGAAAGAGGGGGCTTTCTGATAAGGATTTATCTCTATTAGCGCGCAATTAGATGACCTAACTTCTCCATGACAGAACTTTCTCAACATTGCCAATAATGCTATCTAATAATATTATTCAAATAATATGAATTATTGATCTGATAATGGAAATACTGTGCAGTGACAATTATTAAAACAATAATAATAAAAATATCAACGTAGCAATTATTGAATCAATAAAATAAAATATTAAATAGTAATTACTGTAACAATTATTGAGTAGTGTCTTCTTACGTAAGAATCAATAATTCAAAAATACTGTACCATATCGTGTGCTACTGTACAACCACGCGTATTACTGTATTTTAACTACCGGGTATTCCAACAATGTTAACGGTAACAACTACGTCGTTATTTATAAAAAAAACTCATACTTGTCGTTTTTTCATCCGACAGTTATTCTGTTATGGAGCCCACAAATGGTTACGCCGTCGTACGAACATTCTCTGACAGTAAGAATATTCCACGACCAAACGAATATTCCCCGACAACAATGAGTATTTTATAGTCACTTGTTTATTTTAAAAAAAAATTCATATATCACCCTTAACTTAACTTTTTATCAATTTAACCATTTACTGAATAGTAATTATAAGAAAAATTGAATACTTTTATTTCATAAAATTCGAGGTCTTACAATCTCCCCTCCTTATAAAATTTCGTCCCGAAATTTACATACCTGGTATTTCAAAGAGTTGAGAATACCTTACTTTCATTTCAGATTCCATCTTTCCTGTCATCATGATTTCTCCATTGCTCATTCTAGAATACAATTTTAAAACAAAGGTTAATTGACATATCACAATTTGTCAATTTATCAAATAAGAAATTTCAGCTTAGATAAGTCACACACTAGCGAATTATATTACTCGTCTCCCCTTCTAGTTCTAGACTCAGATCTTCGCCAGTGACCATATCCCTAAGCTCTGATACCAAATGTAACACCCCCAAAATAGGTCCAATCCACACAACTTATTCTGAGTCGCTATGAAATACACTCAATGCAATTTCCAAATACAAACTTCATTATTACAATTGTCGTGCAAAATACGACAACACATATACTGTGGATACCAACTGTGACTCTCATCCCTTTACTTGGATAGCACCTCACATTGATACCTTACAATGGTATCTTACATAAAGGTACAGTCAATAACTGTTTTAGAAATTAAAATCTTTGGAAAATGCTCAAAGAAACCTTCGTACATGGGAGGCCATGCATCTAAGTTATAATAGATATCATATGACTCGAGAATTATCCTTGGTTGACCCAATAGACCCCAAAAAATAAAAAGATTGCTATCATGTTCTTTCCAATGGTGAGTCTTTTCTTGACATATAATTATCTTCATTTTCTCCAATTAGGAATTATATTTCATCAAACTCCAAGATTATATAGGTAGCGCTCGTAGATATACTCAGCAAGTGGATATGCACAACCCTGTCTTATGATAACACGAAGTCGCATGTCATTAGACATCTTGTATGATAGTGGCAAAACACCCTTCTAACGTTGGGTTCGCCTCACCCTATTTGATTCACCAAATATAACTACTAAATGATGTATAAAATACAACACACTATTTTAAAGTTCTCAATAAAATTATTTTCATACTGTTTAAGGAGAACCTCCAAAGCTAGAGACCATCGTTATACCTGTTACCCCCCGCTCGACCTAGCTACACTCTTGTTACCTGAAAAGATTTGTGAAGCAAAAGGGTGAGCACAACTAGCCCAGTAAAGAATATCATGACTAAAGATAATTAAATTATCAATAGCCTTCGTCAGTAATAAATCAGAGATTTAGAACATATGGTAGATGATAAAACTTTTCAACCATAGTTGCAGCGGAACGAGCAATCCATTAGAAGAGTCAAATAGACCATAAAGTCTATTATCTTCTCCATGTTAAAAGTCCACTAACAATGGTTTATCCCTGTAACATTAATTAACAGTTCCTGTCCACAATCATGTGAATAACTCATAATCATAATTGTGGTTCTAAATTCCTCTTCTCATCCAGGACGAAGATAATTTTCATCACATGTCTTTACCTGAAACATCAAAGATCATGGCTATACCAAATCATTGTTCCTGTTCATAATCATACTAATAAGTTTATCTTTGTACTACGGGCCAAAGATATTCATTAACAGTTCATCTTTGTACTACAGGCCAAAGATATTCAACAACAGGTCATCTTTGCACTAAAGGCCAAAGATATTCAACAGCAGGTCATCTTTGCACACGAGCCAAAGATATTCAATAACAGGTCATCTTTGCACTACATGTGACGCCCCCAAAATAGGTATACATCACTCATCTTGAGTCACCAAATACATGGTACAAAATTCAAATACAACTTAATAATACAACTGTCGTGTAAAATACGACAAAACATAAACTGAGAGTTTTAAAACTAATATTGTCTTCTAGACAATATTCAACTCAAATAGAGTCCTCAATACAATTATTATCACACTATTTCATAGAATAGTGAGGACTACAAATGCTATAATCTGAACCGTCACTTCGTTCACCCGACTAGTCCCAGTTACGTTCTCATTTCCTGAGGAGGACAATGAAAGCAAAAAGGTGAGCTCAACTAGCCCAGTAAGATATATTATGACTAAGATAATGCAAAATAATTTATCGTTAGCCTTCAACAGTGTTAAACTGATAAAATATAACAAACATCAAGTTTAACTGCAGCGGAACAAGCAATCCATTAGAAGAGTCAAGTAGAGAATAAAATCTACTATCTTCTATGATTTAAAAGATTTTTCATCACTTTTATCGCTGAGACTCAGCTTAATAAATAATCCACATCATCCCTGCACTACGGCCAAGGATATTCATTAGTATCACGACCACAAATTATCCATGCACTACGGGCCAAGTATATTAGTGTATTCATCAATGGTCATGATAATGCCAACAACTGTCCATCAATGCACTACGGGCCAATGAGGACTTTTACCATATCATTTGTAACATTACGATCATGATTATACCGAATAATCCCTAGTCATAATAATACCAAATCCATCTGTGCACTACAGGCCACAGATGACTTTCAACATAATATAAACATGAGGATGATGACAATGATATAAGAATTCAATAAAACAAGTTCAAGGATAAATTTTAAAAATTTATACTTTAATTTATCCAGAAATTAATAACGTCCAAATTGTCTACATGATACTGCTTTGCGGAGTAAAATTCAAGAATAATATTGTACCAGAAATAATTTGGACCGAAAATGAATCAATTTTTATCATGAATAGTATCCCGAGTGAATAGTATCCCGTGAATAGTACTTCAGGAATAGTTACCCCGTGAATAGTACTCCGACATGAAAAAGTTAAAACTTATCAAGAATGCTCAGAATAATATTTTCATAAAAAGATATTACATGAAGCACAAATATCAAGGATATTCTACTAATTTCATGGAGTATAGAAGCCAAAATTTTAACAAAATGAGTATAGAATTCGAAATCTGAAACGAAATAATATTACTTACATACTACAGAGTATGGAAGAAAATATTATTTCAAGCGAATATTGAACAAAATAACATTCCTTACCTTGAAAAGAAGAGTATTTCAACTGGTATAGCGGGGATATTCTTAAAGAAAACTTTCACTATTTTCTACGCTCAAAGCTTTCTAAAACTCGAAAGAAATACGCTCAAGATTATAGAAGAAGAATTCTCTAATTTTGGTGTGATTTTTAAATCTAACTTAAGCGCCTATTTATAGGAAAATGTTATAACGCCATAGGAGACTAAAATAATAAAATAATATTATAATTTTTCAACGCATGCATGCTTTGAATAAATCAGTAGCCCACCATAATTGAAACTCAATTCAGCACATTTTGTTAACAAAGGACAAAAGTGGGTCCCACCCATAATTTTATAAAAATATTTTATTTTTTAAAACTTCAGTAATTCATAATAAATAGCTCTTTTATCAGAAAAATACGAATTTTATGTCCATTCCACACGAAATCGAATTCTCTACAACTTTGTAGCTTTAAGTTTTTCCAATTCCAGACAAAAAAATATCCGAAATCCAAAACGGATGATTTTTAAACACCTTTTTAAATTCATAACAAATCATGCGTTAATTTTTAACGGGTCAAAATTTGTGGACATATACTCAACTTATATATGCATAACATATCCAAAAATTACAACGATCTAACGGTCGGATTAAAATTATAACTCAGGCAATAGAGCTTTAAAAACACCAATTTAATTTTTTAATACCTCCAATCCGATAAAATACTGATAAAATACCTCAACATTAATTCTTTCACAAAATTAATTTTTTTCTATCCATCATTTATGTCTACATAAAATAAATATTTCCTTATAATATAAATCAATAATTAATTATTCACAAATAATATTACAGAATCACAATAATGACAACCAGGCCGTTCCTAGGAAAGAGGGGGCTTTCCGATAAGGATTTTCCCTTACTGGCGTGCAATTAGGTGACCAAACCTCTCCTTGACAGAACTCTCTAGACATTACCAATAATATTATCTAATAATATTATTCAAATAATATGAATTATTGATTTGATAATGGGAAATACTGTGCAGTGATAATTATTAAAATAACAATAATATAAAATATCAACGCAGCAATTATTGAATCAATAAAATAAAATATTGAACAGTAATTACTGTAACAATTATTAAGTAGTGTCTTCTTACGTAAGAATCAATAATTCAAAAATACTGTGCAATACCTTGTGCTACTGTGCAACCCCGCGTATTGCTATATTTTAACTACCGGGTATTCTAACAGTTAACGGTAAAACTTTCGTCGTTATTTTATAAAAAGATATTTTTGTCGTTTTCTCAATCCGACAAAAATTCTGTTGTGGAGTCCACCAATGATTGTGCCCTAGTACGAATATTCCCTGTTAAAACGAATATTCCCGGACCAATCGGAATATTATATAACAACTTGCGTACTTTGCAAAATTAATAACTATTATCCACAACTATAACATTATATCAAATTCACTCCATAATATTCAAAAATGATATTTATAGAAAATTCATCTTTATTCATAAAAGTTGGGGTCTTACACTACAGGCCAACGATATTCAACAACATGTCATCTGTGACGCCCCCAAAATAGGTATACATCACTCATTCTGAGTCGCCAAATACATGGTACAGAAACAAATACAACTTCATTATAATAATTGTCGTGCAAAATACGACAACACAAATACTGTGAGTTTAAATACAAATATTGTCTTCTAGACAATATCCACACTCAAATAAGTCCTCATTACAATTATTGAAATACTATTTTACAAAATAGTGAGGACTGCTAACACAACTGACTGGAAACATCACTCCATACCCCGACTAGTTCCCGCTATATTCTCGCCTCCTGAGAAAAATGGAACAAAAAGGAAAAGGGTGAGCACAACTAGCCCAGTAAAGAATATTATGACTAAGATAATAAACAACAACTTATCATTAGTCTTCAACAGAAAAAAATCTGATAAAATATAATAGACAGCAAGTTTTAGATCAACAACTGCATCGAAAATAGCAAACCATTAGAAGAGTCAAGTAGAGAATGAATTCTACTATCTTCTAAGATTTAAAAATCCATCAACGATATTTTATCCCTGTAACATCAATCAATAACCATTTTAATCAAATATTCATCTTTACACTACAGGCCAAAGATATTTATTTGTAACACCAGTCGGTCATGCTCATCTCAACACCTGTTCATCTTTACACTACGGCCAAAGATATTCATCAGTTAATCATTCATCTTTGCACTACAGGCCAAAGATATTCAGTAATATCATCATTTAGGACTGAGGATGATGAAAAATTATCTTAAAGAAAATGAATCCAATGAGACAGAAGGACAAATATTAGGGATTCGTATTATAGTTTGTCCAAGTGCAATAATACTCCATAATAACCAATTGTGAAGGAGAATTCAAAAATAAAGATCAAAGCATGGATACAATCAAAGATAGTAACCATAATAGACATCTTGGACAAAAAGAAAAAATTTTATTTTTCGGTGAATAGTGTCGTATTCGTGAATAGTGCCGTATACGTGAATAGTATTGTATACGTGAATAGTGTCGTATACGTGAATAGTAATCTCGACACAAAAAGTTCTAAATTTGATAAAATGTTCATATCAATATTTCAGCATAATGATATTGAAGAAAATAATATCATTTAAGAAGAAAATAATATCCCTTACCTCAAACGAACAGTACTTCTGACCAGAATATCGTATATGAGGCTGAATGAAACTTGTGCTGAATAGCAACTCTAAAAGTATCAAAATACGCTCGAGAATATAGAGAGAGAAAGAGAGAAAAAGAGAAAACTTATGAATTCTGGTGTGATTTTCAATTCTAACTTAGCCCTCTATTTATAGAAAAATGTTAGCACACCGAAGTAGACTTGACCTGCAACCTGATGGCTTTACCTGCTACTATTTCCACCCACCACATTTGAATAAAAATTTTAGCACATTTCTCACCAATCAAAAGTGGGGCCCACCAATTCTAGAATTTTCTACCAAAATGATAAATTTTGAAACTTCAACAATTTTTGAACCAGTCATCTCTTAAAATTCATAACAAATCATACGTTCATTTTTAACGGTTCAAAATTTGTAGATATATACTCAACTTATATATGTATAACATATCAAAAAATCACAACGATTCAACGGTCGGATTAAAAATTATAACCCCCGCAATATATCTCAAAAACCCTGATTGATTTTTAATACCTCCATTCCGACAAAAATACTGATAAAACACCTCAACATTAACTCCTTCATTTTTAACCACAAAATATATCCAACATTTATATTCACATAAAATAAATATTTTCTTATCGTATGAATCAATAATTTATTATTCACAATAAATATTACAGAATCACATTTATGACAACCAGGCCGTTTCTAGGAAAGAGGGGGTTTTCCAATAAGGATTTCTCCTTACTGGCACGCAATTAGGTGACCAAACCTCTCCTTAGATAGAACTTTCTAGACATTGCCAATAATGCTATCTAATAATATTATTCAAATAATATGAATTATTGATCTGATAATAAGAAATACTGTGCAGTGACAATTATTGAAACAACAATAATATAAAATATTAATGCAGCAATTATTGAATCAATAAAATAAAATATTGAACAGTAATTACTGTAACAATTATTAAGTAGTGCCTTCTTACGTAAGGATCAATAATTGGTGCAATACCGTATGCTACTGTATTTTAATCACCGGGTATTCCAACAGTATTAACGGTAACAACTACGCCGTTATTTATAAACAACGTATACTTGTCGTTTTTTTCATCCAATCGCTTTTCGTTATGGGGCCCACACAAGGCTGCGCCGTCGTACGAATATATCCCGACAGTAAGAATATTCCACGACCAAACGAATATTCCCCGACAAAATGAATATTTTATAACCACTTGCTTATTTTGCAAAATTTTCATATTTCACTCATAACCAAAGTATTATATCAAATTAACACCTTATTATTCACAATAATATTTAGAGAAAATTTAATTTTATTCATTAATAAGTTGGGGTCTTACAACCTCCCCTCCTTATGAAATTTCGTCCTCGAAATTGACGTACGTACCTGGTGTTTCGAAAAGGTGAGGATACCTCGCTTTTATTTCTGATTCCAACTCCTAGGTCATTTCTTCAATAGCATGGTTTCTCCATAAAACCTTAACTTGTGGTATAACCTTCGTGCGTAGAACATGCTCTTTCCTATCCAAGGTCTTAACAGGTACCTCCTCGTACGTTAAATCTTCGGCTATCTCGTCTGGTTCTAACTCAATTATGTGTTTCGGGTCTTTCACATATTTATGAAGCACATATACGTGAAAAATATTATGAACACGAGACATGCTTGGAGGTAATGCGAGTCGATATGCCACATTTCCTATTCGGTCAAGAATTTCAAATGGACCAACAAATCGTGGATTGAGCTTTCCTCTCTTCCCAAATCTTGTAACTCCTTTCCATGGTGCAACACGTAACAATACATGATCCCCAATACTAAATTCTACATCCTTTCGATGAAGATCCGCATAACTCTTTTGTCGATCCTGTGCCGTTTGTATACGTTGTCGAATCGTTTGAATCTTCTCTGTAGTTATGCATACCAATTCTCGTCCCAACAACGTTGCTTCTCCCACCTCGTCCCAATATACTGGAGAACGACACTTTCGTCCATACAAGGCTTCAAATGGAGTCATACCTATACTTGCCTGATAACTGTTGTTGTAGGAGAATTCCACTAGTGGCAAGTACTTATCCCAACTTCCTTTGAAATCTAGAACACAGAGTCTTAATAGATCTTCAAGTATTTGAATAATCCTCTCTGATTGTCCGTCCGTTTGAGGATGGTATGCTGAACTGAATCGTAAATCCGTGTCCATAGCTTTCTGCAAGCTAACCCAAAATCGTGAAGTAAATCTTGGGTCACGATCCAAAACTATGGATACTGGCATGCCATGCAATCTCACAATCTCATTCACGTACATACTAGCAAGACGTTCAAGGGAATAAGTCTCACGTATAGGAAAGAAATGGGCAAACTTGGTTAATCTATCAACAATGACCCAAATCGCATCTAAGCCTTGAGAAACCTTGGGAAGACCCGTAACGAAATCCATAGTAATGTGTTCCCACTTCCATTTCGGAATCTCAAGTGGTTGCAATGGACCCTTTAGTATTTGATGCTCTGCTTTTACACGTTGACAAGTTAAACACCTCGAGATAAACTCCGCGATCTCTCTTTTCATATTGCTCCACCAAAATGTATGTCGAAGATCATGATACATTTTGGTACTCCCAGGATGAATTGCAAACGGTGTGTTGTGTGCCTCCATCATGATTCTATGCTTCAAGTCAAAATCATTAGGAACACAAAGTCTGGAGTTGACTCGAAGTATTCCTTCTTCATCGATTCTTGCTTCTGGAATAGCACCTTCTTGCACTTTCTTCTTCATACGCATCAGCTCCATGTCCGTAGCTTATGCAGCTTTAACTTTATCAATTAAAGTCGGTTCTACTCGTATATTTGATATCATCATGTGGGTTCTTGGAGCCTTCATCTCTATCTCCATCCTTTGTAAATCATACAAAATGGGCCTTTGCATTAACAACATTGCACTCGTACTCGCATATGATCTTATACTCAATGCATCAGCTACTACGTTCACTTTTCTAGGATGATATTAGATGGTATGATCGTAATCTTTCAACAGCTCGAGCCAACGTCGTTGCCGCATGTTGAGTTCCTTTTGGGTGAAGAAATATTTGAGGCTTTTATGATCTGTATAGATCTCCACTTTCTCCCCATACAGGTAGTGTCCACAGATCTTCAACGTAAAAACGACTGCTACCAACTCCAAATCATGAGTTAGATAATTCCTCTCATATTCTTTGAGTTATCGCGAGGTATAGGCTATGACTTTCCCATGTTGCATGAGAACACATCCTAACCCTTTGCCTGAAGCATCGCTGTAGATAACAAATCCATCCGAACCAGATGGTATTGTCAAAACAGGTGCCGAAATGAGTCTCCTCTTGAGTTCTTGGAAACTCTTCTCGCATTCCTCACTCCATACGAATTTTATATATTTCCAAGTCAGCTGAGTTAACGGAGTAGCGATTCTAGAAAATCCTTCCATGAATCTCCGATAATAACCAGCTAAGCCCAGAAAGCTACGTACTTCGGTCACCGACTTCGGTTGCTCCCAACTTTGTATGGCTTCAATCTTCGCTGGGTCGACAGATACTCCATGTTTTGACACCACGTGCCCAAGAAATGCTACTTCCTCAAGCCAGAACTCGCATTTCTTCAGTTTGACATATAGCTTGTTTTCACGAAGCCTTTGCAATATCAGCTTCAAATGGCACTCATGATCTTCACGACTTTTGGAATAGATGAGGATGTCATCAATAAAAATAACAACGAACTGATCTAAATATTCTTTGAACACATGGTTCATCATATCCATGAAGGCAGCAGGAGCATTAGTTAATCCAAAAGACATGACTAAGAATTCATAATGCCCGTACCGAGTTCTGAAGACAGTCTTTGGAATATCCTCAGTTTTAATCTTCAGCTGATGATATCCAGACCGAAGATCGATCTTTGAAAAGAATTGTGCTCCTTGCAATTGGTCGAATAGGTCATCAATACGAGGTAGCGGATACCTATTCTTGATGGTGACATGGTTCAAATCTCGATAGTCAATACAAAGTCACATGCTCTCGTCTTTCTTCTTTATGAATAAAATAGGAGCACCCCAAGGAGATGTACTAGGACGAATGAAATCGATGTCTAACAATTTCTATAATTGGACTTTTAACTCCTGAAGTTAAATAGGATCCATTCGATATGGGGTTTTAGAAATGGGCTTTGTACCAGGTTCAAGGTCAATAAAGAAATCAACTTCACGTTCTGGGGGTAGACCGAAAAGTTCTTCAGGAAATACGTCAGGAAATTCATTAACAACAGAAATTTTATTCAAATCTGACGTGTTTTTGTTCAAGTCCGTGACATGGGCTAAGAAAGCTTGACATCCGTTTTTCAATAAATGAATAGCTTTATGGCTTGAAAAGACAGTGATTGACTTTATTGGTTTAGTTGTTTGAACTCGCATAACAGGTTGGTTAGGAATATGAAAACTAACAACCTTACGAAAATAATCAATTTTAGCATGATGTGTGGTTAACCAATCAATCCCTAAAATCACATCAAATGCAAGAATTTTCAACGAAATAAGATCGGAAGGTAATGTGATGGTACCAACTTGAATCAAGCAAGATTTATAAACAGTAGATGTAACAAAAGTTTCTCCTAACGGAGTCTCCAAAGATAGGTCAAAGTCTAATTTCTCCGGAGTTAAGTTTAAACGTTGAGCACAAGCAGGAGAGATAAAATATGGGTAGAACCAGTATCTAGTAAATTATAAACTTCGTAAGAATTCAAGATTAGCTTACCCGTGATCACCTCGTTTGGGTTTCTCGCGTTTTGGCCAGTCACGACAAACGACCTTCCATGAACAGCTGATTTCGACTTATCCGGGATAACTTTTGGAGTCACCATCCCCACTGAACTTAGTTTTGCTACAGAACACTCTCGAGCTATATGACCCTCCTTTCTACAGTTATAACATACCTTGGATTGTTATGGGCAGTTTGGGCTGATATGTCCCTCTTTCCCGAATTTGTAACAAACGACCGGTGCTCGTTCTCCTCCCCTAGAAACAGTTGATGTTTGTGCTGACGTTTTCACGTTATCATTGTTGTACCTTCTCTTCTTGAAATCTCCTCCCGACTCGTTCCTTCTATTATCACGGCCACGATTTCCACCAGAGTGGTTACCGCTTTTGTCCGAATATTTTCCTCCCTGCTGGTTTTCATTGGTCCGATGACCGCTACCACCGGTATTACCTTGGTTGTGTTCAATCGGTTGAATATACACATTATCTCGCTCTAATAATTGAGCCATGTTTACAACATCTGAATATAAAGAAAATTTATGAGAGATAAGATATTGCCGAATCTCGGGTTTTAAACCTCTCAGAAACATCCTTGTCATTCGTTCCTCATTCTCAACCAAATGAGGTGCAAACCTGGATAACTCTGGAAACTTCGCCTCGTACTGGGACACCGTCATGTTATTTTGTTCCAGTCTAATAAACTCTACCTCCTTCATATGATGAATACTTTCAGGAAAGTACTTGTCATTAAACAGTTTTTGAAATGTTTCCCAGGACATGTTAAGTGCGTCAGGCTGGGTACGCTTCACAGACTTCCACCAGTAGTCTGCCTCACCGCGGAACATAAAGGTGGCGAATGGAACCTTCTGTTCCTCTGTGCATCCCAAGACATCGAATATCTTGGTAATTTGCTTGACCCACGTTTTCGCCTTGATCGGATCGGGCTTTCCCTGAAAGTCTGGTGATACTAACTCTTTAAACTGCTTGGCCGTGACAAACCGCGCGTTGTTATCATTTCCACCCGTATTCTGCACACGAGTCTCCCTCGTCTGATTTTGCATGAACTGCAAAAAACTCCTAAACATTCCATCATTCATCGTTTGCTCGGTAACGTTGTTTACAGGAGGAATATTGCCAGCCTGTTGCACATTCTCCTGATTGGTAACTAAAGGTGTTTCCACAGTCTCATACACTCCATTGTTAACGTTTTCAGCAGCTATTCCTAAATACTGCCATAAAATAAGGGTTAAATAAACAAATTAACATATCACATAATATCCCTATATTATAACCAACCAACAAATAAGCTTAGGTAGGACACATTAGCGAAGGATTTACTCGTCTCTCCCCTCCTAGTTCTATTCCCCGATCTCCGCCAGAGACCATATCTCTAAGCTCTGATACCAACTGTGACACCCCCAAAATAGGTATACATCACCCATTCTGAGTCGCCAAATACATGGTACAGAAATAAATACAACTTCATTATAATAATTGTCGTGTAAAATACGACAACACAAATGTTGTGAGTTTAAATACAAATATTATCTTCTAGACAATATCCACACTCAAATAAGTCCTCATTACAATTATTGAAACACTATTTTACAAAATAATGAGGACTGCTAACACAATTGACTGGAAACATCACTCCATACCCCGACTAGTTCCCGCTATATTCTCGCCTCTTGAGAAAAATGGAACAAAAAGGAAAAGGGTGAGCTCAACTAGCCCAGTAAAGAATATTATGACTAAGATAATAAACAACTTATCATTAATCTTCAACAGGAAAAAATCTGATAAAATACAATAGACAACAAGTTTTAGATCAACAACTGCAGCGAAAATAGCAAACCATTAGAAGAGTCAAGTAGAGAATGAATTCTACTATCTTCTAAGATTTAAAAGTCCATCAACGGTATTTTATCTCTGTAACATCAATCAATAACCATCTTAATCAAATATTCATCTTTGCACTACAGGACAAAGATATTTATTTGTAACACCAGTCGGTCATATTCATCTCAACACCTGTTCATCTTTGCACTACGGGCCAAAGATATTCATCAGTTAATCATTCATCTTTGCACTACAGGCCAAAGATATTCAGTAATATCATCATTTAGGACTGAGGATGATGAAAAATTATCTTAAAGAAAACGAATCCAATGAGACAGAAGGACAAATATTAGGGATTCGTATTATTGTTTATCCAAGTGCAATAATACTCCATAATAACCAATTGTGAAGGAGAATTCAAAAATAAAGATCAAAACATGGATACAATCAAAGATAGTAACCATAATAGACATCTTGGACAAAAAGAAAAATTTTTATTTTTCGGTGAATAGTGTCGTATTCGTGAATAGTGTCGTATACGTGAATAGTACCGTATACGTGAATAGTGCCGTATACGTGAATAGTAATCCTGACACAAAAAGTTTTAAATTTGATAAAAAATACATATCAATATTTCAGCATAATGATATTGAAGAAAATAATATCATTTAAGAGGAAAATAATATCCCTTACCTCAAACGAACAGTACTTCTGACCAAAATATCGTATATGAGGTTGAATGAAACTTGTGTTGAATAGCAACTCTCAAAGTATCAAAATACTTACAAAATAGGCTCGAGAATATAGAGAGAGAAAGAGAGAAAACTTATGAATTCTGGTGTGATTTTCAATTCTAACTTAGCCCTCTATTTATAGGAAAATGTTAGCACGCCGAAACAGACTTGACCTACAACCTAATGGCTTTACCTGCTACTATTCCCACCCACCACATTTGAATAAAAATTTCAACACATTTCTCACCAACTAAAAGTGGAGCCCACCAATTCTAGAATTTTCCACCAAAATGATAAATTTCGAAACTTCAACAATTTCTGAACCAGTCATCTCTTAAAATTCATAACAAATCATACGTTCATTTTTAACGGTTCAAAATTTGTAGATATCTACTCAACTTATATATGTATAACATATCCAAAAATCACAACGATCCAACGGTCGGATTAAAAATTATAACCCCTGCAATATATCTCAAAAATCCTGATTAATTTTTAATACCTCCATTCCGACAAAAATACTGATAAAACACCTCAACATTAACTCCTTCATTTTTAACCACAAAATATATCCAACATTTATATTCACATAAAATAAATATTTCCTTATCATATGAATCAATAATTAATTATTCATAATTAATATTACAAAATCACATTTATGACAACCAGACCGTTCCCAGGAAAGAGGGGGCTTTCCAATAAGGATTTTTCCTTACTAGCGCGCAATTAGGTGACCAAACCTCTCCTTAGACAGAACTTTCTAGACATTGCCAATAATGCTATCTAATAATATTATTCAAATAATATGAATTATTGATCTGATAATGGGAAATACTGTGCAGTGACAATTATTGAAATAGTAATAATATAAAATATCAATGCAGCAATTATTGAATCAATAAAATAAAATATTAAACAGTAATTACTATAACAATTATTGAGTAGTGCCTTCTTATGTAAGGATCAATAATTGGTGCAATACCGTGTGCTACTGTATTTTAACCCCCGGATATTCCAACAATATTAACGGTAACAACTACGCCGTTATTTATAAATAACTTATACTTGTCATTTTCTTCATCCAATCACTTTCTTTTATGGGGCCCACACAAGGCTGCGCCGTCGTACGAATATTCCACGACAGCAAGAATATTCCACGACCAAACGAATATTCCCCGACAAAATGAATATTTTATAACCACTTGCTTATTTTGCAAAATTTACACATTTCACCCATAACCAAAGTATTATATCAAATTAACACATTATTATTCATAATAATATTTAGAGAAAATTTAATTTTATTCATTAATAAGTTGGGGTCTTACATCATCTTTGCACTACAGGCCAAAGATATCAATCAATAGTTCTTCTTTGTACTATAGGTCAAAGGCATACAACTGTAAAACCAATAAACAACAGTTCATCTATCCATTACGAGCCAAAGATGACTTTCATCACAATATAAGCATGAGGATCATGACAATGATATAAAAAATCAATCACATGAGATAAAGGATAAATTTTAAAGACTTTAACAATTTAATTTATCCAGAATTCAATAATATCCAAATTGTCAACATGATACTGCTTTGTGGAGTAAAATTCAAGAATAATATTATATCAAAAAATGATTTGAACAGAAAATAATATTTCAACGAATATTTAACGAAAATAATAACAGTATTCATTATATTATAAACTCCATTTAATATTATTCATTATATAATAATATTAAATTTATTTACTAATATTATTAATCATTAAATAATATTTTAAATTAATAATTTCATAACACCTTAATCTAAATGTTATAAATCACTTAATAATCTCATAATCTAATATTAATAATATTACAATAATATTTTAATCATTTGTTAAACTTATAAACAATTTATTTTAATTGTTTACACTTTACTAATTAATGCATTTAATCATCCTAAAATATCAAACTCATAAAATTTCATCACCAATAATCAAAACCCTCATCAAAAATCTGCATATACCTTATATAGGATTCTCAAGCCATAAAATCCTATTTTTCAATTTTCTTACTTCACATAACATATTTAATTCATTTACTCATAACTAGTCCATTCTTATGAAAAATACCAAATCAGTCCCAGAAAATTTTCTTTTCTGGGATTTAGCAGAATATAGTCCAATATTGAACATATATTTTTCTCGAAATTTTTAAAATTCATTTACTATTTTTCATATGGCAAAAACTGCCGAATATTTAGACATTTATCATAAACTGTACTTTTATCTAAAAATCCCAAAATTTACAGAGTATACTGCTGTTATATACATGTACTCTCAATAAAAATTTTATCAATTTTAGAGTTAACCACAAGGAGTTATAAGGGTTTACTTTTAAAATAGTATTTTTTTCATAAAATTCATAACTCCTAATCTATACATCCAAAAATTGTCATTTTTGGACACAATCTAGAAAACTCATCAGATTATCATTTTAAATTTTTCCAAAATTTTTGAGATTCAGAAAAATTATGAAACTGCCCCTGGTAGAAACCCCTTACTTACAACGGTTGAATGAAAATAATATTCATATGAATACGAAAAATAATCTCTCTTCAGAATATAAAAAACATAATAACTCTTACGAGTATTGAAAGAAAATAACTCTCTTCATGAATACGAAAGAAATATTATCCCTTACGAGTATTGAATAATATCTCTTTAGAAGATCAGCATAACTCTTTTGTCGATCTTGTGAGGTTTTTATACGTTGTTGGATTGTTTGAATATTTTCCGTAGTAATACGTACCAACTCCAGTCCCAATAACGTTGCTTCACCCACCTCATCCTAGCATACTGGAGAACGACACTTTCTTCCATACAACACCTCGAACGGAGCCATGCCAATACTTGCTTGATAACTGTTGTTGTAGGAAAATTCCACCAATGGTAAGAACTTTTCCCAACTTTCCTTGAAGTAAAGGATATAGAGTCTTAATAGATCTTCAAGAGTTTGAATAGTCCTCCCTTACTGCCCGTCCGTTTGAGGATGATAAGCCGAACTAAATCGTAAATTCGTGCCCATAGCTTTTTGCAAATTAACCCAAAATCTTGAGGTGAATCTTGGGTCTCGATCAGAAACTATGGATAATGGCATATCATGCAATCTTACAATCTCGTTTATGTACATACGAGTAAGACATTTAAGTGTATAAGTTTCTCGTATAGGTAAAAAATGAGCCGACTTGGTCAATCTATCAACAATGACCCAAATCGCATCTATGCCATGAGAAACCTTGGGAAGACCAGTAACGAAATCCATGGTAATGTGCTCCCACTTCTATTCTGCAATTTTAAGTGGTTGTAATGGACCTTTTGGTACTTGATGCTCCGCCTTGACTCATTGACAAGTTAGACACCTTGAGATAAACTCCGCTATCTCTCTCTTCATATTGCTCCACCAAAATATATGTCAGAGATCATGATACATTTTGGTACTCCCAAGATGGATTATAAACGGTGTGTTGTGTGCCTCCATCATGATTTTATACTTTAAATCAGGGTTGTTAGGAATATAAAGTCTGGAGTTGACTCGAAGTATTCCTTCTTCATCGATTCTTGCTTCTGACATAGCACCTTCTTGCACTTTCTTCCTCATATGCATCAGCTTCAGGTCTGTAGCTTGAGCGGCTTTAACTTTATCGATTAAAGTCGGTTCTACTTGTATATTTGCTATAATCACATGGGTCCCTGGAGTCTTTAACTCTATCTTCATCCTTTGCAAGTCCTATAAAATGGGCCTTTGCATTGACAATATGGCACTCGTACCCGCATATGATCTTCTACTCAATACGTCAGCTACTACGTTCGCTTTACCAGAATGGTATTGAATGGTATGATCATAATCTTTCAACAGTTCAAGCCAACGTCGTTGCCGCATGTTGAGTTCCTTTTAGGTGAAGAAATATTTGAGGCTTTTATGATCCGTAAAGATCTCCACTTTCTCCCCATATAAGTAATGCCTCTAAATTTTAAGTGCGAAGACAACAACTACCAACTCTAGATCATAAGTAGGATAATTCCTCTCATATTCTTTGAGTTGTCGAGAGGCATAGGCTATGACTTTCCCATGTTGCATGAGAACACATCGTAACCCTTTGCCTGAAGCATCACTGTAGATGACAAATCCCTCCGAGTCAGATGGTATTGTCAAAATAGGTGCTGAAATGAGTCTCCTCTTGAGTTCTTAAAAACTCTTCTCACTTTTCTCACTCCAACCAAATTTTGTATCTTTCCGAGTCAGCTGAGTTAATGGAGTAGCAATTCGAGAAAACCCTTCCACGAATCTCCGATAATAACCAGCTAAGCCGAGAAAGCTACGTATTTCGGTCATTGACTTAGGTTGCTCCCAGCTTTGTATTGCTTCAATCTTTATCGGGTAAACAAATATTCCATGACTTGATACTACTTGCCCAAGGAATGCTACTTCCTCAAGCCAGAACTCGCATTTCTTCAACTTGGCATAAAGCTTGTTTTCACGAAGCTTTTGAAGTATCAGCCTCAAGTGTTGCTCATGATCTTCACGGCTTTCAGAATATATGAGGATGTCATCAATAAAGACGACCACAAAGTGATCCAAATATTTCTTGAATACTCGGTTCATCATATCCATGAAGACAGCAGAAGCATTAGTCAATCTAAAAGACATGACTAAGAATTCATAATGCCCGTACGAGTTCTGAAAGCCGTCTTTGGAATGTCATTAGTTTTAATCTTTAACTGATGATATCCAGAACAAAATTCAATCTTTGAAAAGAATTTGGTGTCTTGCAACTGGTCAAACAGGTCATCAATACGTGGCAATGGGTACCTATTCTTGATGGTGACATGATTCAACTCCCGATAATCAATATAAAGTCGCATACTCCCATCTTTCTTCTTCACGAATAGAACAGGAGCACTCCAAGGAGACGTACTAGGACGAATGAAACCGATGTCTAACAATTTCTACAATTGGGTCTTTAACTCCTGAAGTTCAACAGGAGCCATTCAATATGGGGCTTTGGAAATGGGTTTTGTACTAGGTTCAAGGTCGATACAAAATTCAATTTCACGCTCTAGGGGTAGGCCAGGAAGTTCTTCAGGGAATACGTCAAGAAATTTATTAACAATAGAAATATCATTCAAAACTGACGTATTTTTGTTTAAATCCGTGACATGAGCTAAGAAAGCTTGACATCCGTTTTTTAATAAACGAATAGCTTTATGGCTTGAGATGACTGTGATTGATTTTAATGGTTTGGTTGCTTGAATTAGCATAATAGGTTGGTTAGGAATATGAAAGCTAACAACTTTACGAAAACAATCAATTTTTGCATGATGAGTAGTTAACCAATCAATCCCTAGAATTACGTCAAATACAAGTATTTTTAATAAAATAAGATTGACAGGTAATGTGAGGGTACCGATTTGAACCAAATAAGACTTATAAAATAGTGGATGTAATGAAGGTTTCTCCCAACGGAGTTTCAACAGATAAGTCTAAGTCTAATTTCTCCGGAATCAAATTTAAACGTTGAGCGCAAGTAGGAGAAATAAAAGAATGGGTAGAACCGGTATTAAATAAGGTATAGACTTCGCTAGAGTTTATGATAAGCTTACCCGTGATGACCTCGTTCGGGTTCCTTACTTTCTGGGAGGTCACGAAAAACGCTCTCCCTTGAACTACCGATTTTGACTTTTCTGGAACGGCCTTTGGTGCCTCCATCCCATTTAGACTTGTCTTCGGTGCACAACAAAATCGGACTAGGTGACCTTCTCTTCCACAATTATAACATGCTTTAGACTGTATCGTGCAGTTTTGACTGATGTGTCCCTCCCCTCCGCATTTGAAGCATATGATAGGTGGTCGTTCTCCTTCCTTAACAACGGGTGTTGGTTCTAACGTCTTTCCATCATTGTTGAATCTCCTCTTCTTGAAATATCCACTCTTATTGTCTTGGCCATAATGACCACTAAAGTGGTTACCATTTCTAGCATATTGATTCCCTCCACGTTTGTTGTCACCGCTTCGATGACTGCTACCACTAGTATTATCATTTTACCGGCTGCTTTCTCTTGGTTGGGTTGACTCGTTATCGCGCTCCAATAACTGAGCCCTATTTACAACATCTGAATATAAACACAGTTTATGAGAAATTAGATATTGACGTATCTCGGGTTTCAAACCTCTTAGAAACATCCGCATCATTTTCTCCTCATTATCAACCAAGTGAGATGCAAACTGGGACAAATCGACAAACTTAGCTTCGTACTGCGATACGGTCATATTGTTCTGCTCTAACATGATGAATTCTATCTCTTTCATGTGATGAATACTTTCGGGAAAATACTTATCGTTGAATATTTCTTAGAACTTCTCTCAAGACATCTTGAGTGCGGCAGGTAGAGTACGCTTTACCGATTCTCACCAGTAATCTGCCTCTCCTCGCAACATAAAGGTGGCAAAAGGAACCTTTTGCTCCTCGGAGCATCCCAAAATATCAAATATCTTGGTGATCTGTTTTATCCACGTCTCTGCCTTAAGTGGTTTTGGCTCTCCAATAAACTCTGGTGGTCCCAGCTCCTTGAACTGTTTAGAGGTGACCGTTCGAGAGTTTCCAGTGTTTCCACCTACATTTTGGACATGAGCCGCTCTCGCCTGATGTTGCATAAACTGCATAAAGCCTCTGAACATTCCATCGTTCATCATTTGATCGTTGTTGTTTACCTAAGGATTATTGTCTTCCTGTTGCACATTATCCTGGGTATTGATCTGTGGTGACTCAACGGTCTCATGTGCTCCATTGCTATTCTCAATATTTTCGGATGTCATTTTCAAATACTGCCACAAAATAAGGGTTAATTGACATGCAACATATTATTCCTATACTCTGACCGACCAATTAAATACCAAATAAACTTAGGTAGGTCATACTAGCGAAGGAATTCCCCGTCTCTCCCCTCCCTCCTAGTTCTAGTCTCACATCTTAGCCAGGGATCATATCTCTAAGCTCTGATACCAACTGTGACCCGCATCCAGGACTTGGATAGCACCTCACAATGATACCTATCAACTTGCCACCGTTACTCACGGTGTCCCCTACGGAAAGTCTGGCTTCGGTGCATCCCAAGACTTGAAAGTCACCAGATAAAGGCTCGGGGCTCTTTTCTATGGCTTTGATACCAACTGTGACGCCCCCAAAATAGGTATATATCACCCATCTTGAGTCGCCAAATACATGGTACAAATTTCAAATACAACTTAATAATACAACTGTCGTGTAAAATATGACAAAACATAAACTGAGAGTTTTAAAACGAATATTGTCTTCTAGACAATATTCAACTCAAATGGAGTCTTCAATACAATTATTATCACACTATTTCATAGAATAGTGAGGACTACTAATGCTATCATATGGACCGTCACTCCATTTCCTAACTAGTCTCGGCTACGTTTTCATTTCCTGAAGAGGACAATGAAAGTAAAAGAGTGAGCTCAACTAGCCCAGTAAGATATATTATGACTAAGATAATGCATAATAATTTATCGTTAGCCTTCAACAGTGTTAAACTGATAAAATATAACAAACATCAAGTTTAACTGCAACGGAACAAGCAATCCATTAAAAGAGTCAAGCAGAGAATAAAATCTACTATCTTCTATGATTTAAAAGGTTTTTCATCACTTTTATCGCTGAGACTCAGCTTAATAAATAATCCACATCATCCCTGCACTACGGCCAAAGATATTCATTAGTATCACGACCACAAATTATCCATACACTACGGGGCAAGGATATTCGTGTATTCATCAATGGTCATGATCATGCCAACAACTGTCCATCAATACACTACGGGCCAATGAGGACTTTTACCACATCATTTGTAACATTACGGTCATGATTACACCGAATAATCCCTGGTCATAATCATACCAAGTCCATCTATGCACTACAGGCCACAGATGACTTTTAACATAATATAAACATGAGGATGATGACAATGATATAAGAATTCAATAAAACAAATTCAAGGATAAATTTTTAAAGATTTATAATTTAATTTTTTCAGAAATCAATAACATCCAAATTGTCAACATGATACTGCTTTGTGGAGTAAAATTCAAGAATAATATTGTACCAAAAATAATTTAGACCAAAAATGAATCAATTTTTATCATGAATAGTACCCCGGGTGAATAGTACTTGAGTGAATAGTATCCCGTGAATAGTACTTTGAGAATAGTAATCCCGTGAATAGTAATCTTATGAATAGTACTCTGGCATGAAAAAGTTAAAACTTATCAAGAATGCTCAGAATAATATTTTCATGAAAAGATACTGGATGAAGCAAAAATATCAAGGATATTCTACTAATTTCATGGAGTATAGAAGCCAAAATATTAACAAAATGAGTATAGAACTCGAAATCTGAAACGAAATAATATTACTTACATACTACAAAGTATGGAAGAAAATATTATTTCAAGTGAATATTGAACAAAAATAACATCCCTTACATTGAAAAGAAGAGTATTCCAGCTGGTATAGCGGGGATATTCTTGAAGAAAACTTTTACTATTTTCTACATTCAAAGCTTTCTAAAACTCGAAAGAAATACGCTCAAGACTATAGAAGAAGAATTTTCTGATTCTGGTGTGATTTTCAATTCTAACTTAAGCGCCTATTTATAGGAAAATGCTAAAACGCCATAGGAGACTAAAATAATAAAATAATATTATAAATTTTCTATGCATGCATGCTTTGAATAAATCAGCAGCCCACCATAATTGAAACTCAATTCAGCACATTTTGTTAACAAAGGACAAAAGTGGGTCCCACCCATAAAATGGTGAGGAATCTTGTTGTTGTATAGATGGTAATTTCATGCAGTCCGATCCCTTGTAGTAGGGTTCCATAGTAATAGGTCACCATTGAATGCACTCAACACCAGGCCATTACAAGAACTAAAAAAATGGACAGTTGTTATATGAGAGCAAAATTGAGTTGGAATTTTGAGATTTTCAATAACAACCTTAGAATTATAGCAGATCATAGATTGACATCTCAATGGCCCAAAAAACGAGGCAATCAGGATTTGTTTGTGGGTATTGTCGTAAATATCGAGAAAATTGGGATCGCTGAGCAAATTACGCCAAGATTTGCAAACGCACCTGAAACGAACTATAGATTATTCTCAATATTATTATAGTGAATTATTCTCCCTCTCCGTGGGTTTTTCCCAATTGAGTTGAAGTATTTATAGTAGTGGTGGATTGGTTTTGGTTGAAGGGTTGAATAGTCTTAATTAATTAGGCTAAGTTGTTAGAATGAAGTTGGGTTACTTGAATGGAAATTGGGATAATGGTTACGTGTTGACCAAGGAAATATGACATGGTCATGCATGACTATTTATATAGAATATGATATCTAAGAGCAATTTTCATGGCAGGAACTTGGGAATTCTTGGACTTGGCTACCACTCTATTACATTTTTTATTCAATAAATCATATTTTTATAAGATTAGATGGTATAATATTAAGTAGTATAATTACCTCAAAAATAAAAGTAATCTGACATTTTTTCATTAATTGATGAACAAATGAATTTTTAATCAAAATTTAGATGGTTTAAAATTCTTTTGAACTTTTAATGGTACACATATTTTTAATGATTTTAATTTTTAGTAAGATTAATCGTAATATCATTAATTATTTAGAAATATATTTCGATCGTTACTAACAAAATTATTAAGATCAAATAATTGATGTATTAAATGGAATTGGAGGCAGTTTAAGGTATATTAGAGGGGAGCCAAATCCCAATTACTTAGGGTATATATATATATATATATATATATATATATATATATATATATATATATATATATATATATATATATATCTTCTAAATTTTTAACTGCTGAAATTAATTAAACTTTATTCACATACATTTTTTATATTTTTCACATAATTTTTCTCAAAAAAAAAAAAATTATTTTTTTTATCATAAGGGATCATATAAAAGTTGACTGGTTGGTTGGTAGAGTTTGTCACTTAGATTACTTTATGTTCACCTAGCTAGCCTACTCATCTTTGAGAGTGAGAGCTCTCACATCATGTGGACTCCACCATTGAATACGGGTGTAATATAGGTGTTCTATTGATTTTTTTTTCTCTAATAATATCTGTATTTCAAGAACAATTACAGTGTTCAAACACTTTTTATTTTGATTAATATTTTCGAATTCGATTATCATGAAGTTAATTTTATAGTAAGTTGGTCATATGATTAATATAATATTAATATACAGAGAAAGATCACTTCCTACCTACGTGTCGACACTGTATTAATCAATCGATCGAAGTTAAAATTTTTAACGACACTTGTTATTATGACATGATAATTTTGGACCCGGTTAGTAAGAAGTTATTTTTTTGGTAAGTTGGTCAATTGGTCAATAGAATACTGACACACATATAACTTCGCCTACGTTTTAGTATTCTATTGATTAAAAGACATCTTACTGATTTTTGGAAATAAACCACCGCCATAAGCCCACATGATTAATAATTGGAGCCCAATTCCTTCTCTATCTCGGAAAACATACATACCGAATTAAAATACTCGTAATTTAAATAGGATAATTTCATGGTTTGTACCTCATAAATAAAAAAATAGTATATGTATTAATAAGTTCTATAATTTTTTATTACAATAGTTAATGTAATATTTTATATACCCAATAAAATAAATAGTTATATGAACATGTGAAATTAGTGTCAATTTCACCCTAACCGGGTTCATATTTATCTATCAAAAACTAATATAATTGTTTCGTGAAACAAATTAATAAAGAATTGTGTTCACTTTATTAATATCCTGTATTGTATGAATAATTACATGAATAAAAGAAAGAAAGAAGAAAAGAATGCTGTATTTTCTACATTATTTATAAAAATAACCACCAAAACAATCAAAAAGACCATAAAATCTACTTATTATTGTGCCTGAATTCTTCAAAACTTCCACACACACACACTAACTTAGTGACCAGGTCCTCTAGGGCTAGGTCCCGACGGCAACCTCTCAAGCCATAATGCCATAGAGTTCTTCACCTTGTCGTAAATGGAAGAGTATTTTTCAGGATGATTAGAACCACCAAAATCTTTCTCCGTCAACACTCTTGCCGCGGCTTGACTAGTCATAACAACAACAAATACCACCAAAACAATCAAAAAACGCGCCCGTTTTTTTAAAATTTATATTTGAAATTGAGTGACAACTTAGAAAAAATCGAATATTTTTGTGAGTATAGTATTTTAATTATTTCTTCTATGTAAAGATCGAGTTGAAGTATTTATAGTAGTGGTGGATTGGTTTTGGTTGAAGGGTTGAATAGTCTTAATTAATTAGGCTAAGTTGTTAGAATGAAGTTGGGTTACTTGAATGGAAATTGGGATAATGGTTACGTGTTGACCAAGGAAATATGACATGGTCATGCATGACTATTTATATAGAATATGATATCTAAGAGCAATTTTCATGGCAGGAACTTGGGAATTCTTGGACTTGGCTACCTCTCTATTACATTTTTTATTCAATAAATCATATTTTTATAAGATTAGATGGTATAATATTAAGTAGTATAATTACCTCAAAAATAAAAGTAATCCGATATTTTTTCATTAATTGATGAACAAGTGAATTTTTAATCAAAATTTAGATGGTTTAAAATTCTTTTGAACTTTTAATGGTACACATATTTTTAATGATTTTAATTTTTAGTAAGATTGATCGTAATATCATTAATTATTTAGAAATATATTTCGATCGTTACTAACAAAATTATTAAGATCAAATAATTGATGTATTAAATGGAATTGGAGGGAGTTTAAGGTATATTAGAGGGGAGCCAAATCCCAATTACTTAGGGTATATATATATATATATATATATATATATATATATATATATATATATATATATATATCTAAATTTTTAACTGCTGAAATTAATTAAACTTTATTCACATACATTTTTTATATTTTTCACATAATTTTTCCCAAAAAAAAAAAATTTATTTTTTTTATCATAAGGGATCATATAAAAGTTGACTGGTTGGTTGGTAGAGTTTGTCACTTAGATTACTTTATGTTCACCTAGCTAGCCTACTCATCTTTGAGAGTGAGAGCTCTCACATCATGTGGACTCCACCATTGAATACGGGTGTAATATAGGTGTTCTATTGATTTTTTTTTCTCTAATAATATCTGTATTTCAAGAACAATTACAGTGTTCAAACACTTTTTATTTTGATTAATATTTTCGAATTCGATTATCATGAAGTTAATTTTATAGTAAGTTGGTCATGTGATTAATATAATATTAATATACAGAAAAAGATCACTTCCTACCTACGTGTCGACACTGTATTAATCAATCGATCGAAGTTAAAATTTTTAACGACACTTGTTATTATGACATGATAATTTTGGACCCGGTTAGTAAGAAGTTATTTTTTTGGTAAGTTGGTCAATTGGCCAATAGAATACTGACACACATATAACTTCGCCTACGTTTTAGTATTCTATTGATCAATTGACTAACTTACCCCAAAATAAACTTCATACTAATCACTTCCGATAATTTTATATTAATAGCCTAATTTAATGTTATAAATCTTTATTAGCCGAGTGTACACACGTGGGAAGGAAAACGGGGAAGTAGGGGAAAATGTATGTGAACTAGTTGTGTTCCGTGCTTCCGGCACTATATAGACGGTAAAATTTATCCCAAATTTTAGACGGCTCAGATAATTTATTAGGGTGAGCGAAAAATTCAAAATCAATTGTATTTTGTTAGATAAATTTACACCAAACTGTGACTACTTTTAATGTAGTCCAACTGCCCGAGGCTGAATTTTTTTAATTTGACTGTTTTGTCTTTGAGGTAGACTGCAAAAGGAATTACAAGAAATTTTTCAATTTAGTCCAATATTTACTAAATTTTCCAACCATATGCAAAATTTTCTTATGTTCTTGGTGCACACGCAATACACGTGCACTATTAATTAGTATTCTTGCAAGGAAATTCCGAATCTGATTTGTCATCTACTTAATAATTATAAAAAAGAGAAAAAGAATACCTAACTTGCCAGTGCCACAGTCAAGTTTGGCACTTTGGCTATAGATGATCCAAGCACAAAATGAGTGTCCGAAGAGCCAATCTTGACCATGACAAGCAGCATTACACGATTAATAAATATTGTTATACGGAAAAAATGTATGTATACAGCTATATAGTACGCAGTCCACTATAGCGACGGTTTTTAAAGCTATAACGACGATTTCACCCGTCGCCATAGCTATTCTGGACCACGGCGACAGGTAAACCATCGTCATATCCCAAAAAACCCGTCGTCATAACCCGTATAATACACACTGTGTATATACTTATAGCTCTTATTATAAATATGACGACAAATTTACTTTAATATTAGATGTCAACGACACACATTAACATTCTATTTTATCGCTCTAAGTTTCACGCTAATCGAAATCCACATTCGACATGAAATTAATCGTCATATAAACATTTTACTTGTTCATAGTTATAATACAACTTAATATGGGCTACTTTTCCCTTTTGGGGCTACAATTGTCTGACTGGTGCTCAACAAAACCTATATCCTATGAAGTTTACTAATACTGGTAAATCAGCTTCAATATTTTAACTATACAAACTTGTATTGCCAGTAATATGAATCCATTTACATGTTTTGCTAGAAAGAACAAGTCTAAAATTTGTACACGAGCGATAGAAATTCAAAAATCCTTCACCTTTTGTCTAAACTTATTAAGCTCTTTCTCAATCTCAGAATCTTGAAAAGGAGACCTTGTGCTTGTGCCGGAAACAGTTGTTCTTCCAGGTGGTAGTTCTCCTTTCTACACACAAGCCCGAAAGGAAGGAAGGAAAACAAAATGTAGTGTCCTATTAGCTTGAGTTGCATTCTCGTTGATAGTTAAAAGACAAGAGTTGTTAGTTTTTGATTTCATTATGTTTTGATTGATGACTAATTTAAGTATATTAGACGTGTGCATGGTCTATTATAATATTATTAAATATGCATGGATTATGGTTTACAATGGTTTATAATGGTTTATAATATTATAATATGCATGAGTTATGGTTATTTATATAACAACCTATATTTGCATGTATATTGATTACTGATATCTTTAGTTGGTAAGTTGGAATGGTTTAAAATCCTTTCAAATTTGAATTGGAGTTTATTAAGGAAGATTTGATTTGGAGTCTATTAAGGAAGATTTGATTTGGAGGATTTGAATTAGAGTTTATCAAGGAATATTTGAATTGGAGTTTATTAAGGTATGTTGGTATTTATAATTTTAATAATGACAAATATTATGATCTTTTGTTATTAATTCCAGCTGGCCCAAATTGGTTCTTCTATTTCATTATAGTATTTCGTGGGTGCTTATTTATTTAAGAATTTTATCTTGCTTAGTGGAGCCTACATTAGTTAGTGACATTTTGGTATTCTATTTTGAAAAGGAGACTTACAGAAACTATTGGGTCTTATCATTATTAATCTCCTTGTTCCTTTATTTAAGGTGTTTTAGTTTGACTTGAAAACATATCCTTGATTTACCAAATCTGTTGGACTCTTTAATTGCTAATATCATGGGGTATACCAACTTTGATATGAGTTTCCTATTTTATCTCTTGTTCATAACCGTTGGTCAATATTGTAGCTTTAATTATGGGATTTAAATTATCTGATTTCTTGCTAACAAATATAGCCGTTGGCCTTCATTTTATATATAGCTTCATCATGCTCGATTATGAAGGGAACCCAACGATTGGAAAGCAACAATTCATTATTCTTAATTCTTATAGCTTTCTAATAGTCTTTCTAGCAATCAATTTACTGTTATTCTTAAGCTAGAAAGTTTATATTCCATTGGAATCACCATCATTGTAATCTGAAAAATAAAACTGTTAGCCTTGGTGGTCTAGAGTTGTCTAGAGTTTAGTGGGTCTGTTCAAAAGAAGCTTCAAAGGTCTCAGAGGTGAGAACAAGTGTAGAGGTGTACAAGTTGCAGAGGTGCAAAGAGGGCATTGGTGTCCAACATCAGATTTGATGCTTCTTTGTAACAGGGAGTTCTTTTTATTGTATTTAATTGAATATTAAGTTTAATAAAAAGAGTCTCCAATCCTAGTTGGGATTGGACGTGGATTAGGCCACTAGATTAGAGGATAGGGGCTGAACCACGTAAAAATCTTGGTGTGATTTTTACTTCTGTTTATCTCTTTAACTGTCATTCACGTTCTGTATTTTTTTTGTTATTCACGCCACTATCCAGACACTAAAGCAGACAGGTCTAGCTGTCAGATAATAAGAAACGAAGAACATAAGCTAAAGCAGACACTAAAGCAGACAGGCGTAGCTGTCTGAATTATACCTGTTGTAGAAAATTTTAAAAAAAAAAATTCACCATTTATCACTTTTAGCTTAAACACCTATTCACCCCCCTCTAGGTGTGCACATACACAGAATTACATTTGGTATCAGAGCTTGGCTCTACTAATATTGATCGTTGCAGGTCGTAGGGGAAGATCCTATGGCACACCTAAACTTTCAAGAAGGTCAGTCCACAAGTAGACCACCGTTGTTGCTTGGAAGTGAAAACTTTAATTTTTGAAAGTTCAGAATGAAGATCTATCTGAACCGTGACCCATGGGAATGGTGGATAGTCGAAAATGGACCAGTCATTCCGCGACATGATATGGCAAACTAAAGAATCTCATGAAAATAGACTCAAATGAATTGTATATGGTATCTTATAATTTCAAGGCCATGAATACACTTTTAAGTGGCATGGTTCAGTCAGAGATAGATAAAGTATCTTCTTGTACCACGGCTAAGGAAATTTGGGACACAGTCATCATGAGCCATGAAGGTACTACTAAAGTGAAGGAGATCAAGCTGAGCATGCTAATGCACGAATACGAACTATTCAAATTAGAGAAAAATGAATCAATTAGAGATTCACAAGCAAGGTTCCTTACTTTAATGAATTCTCTAAGCATGCTTGGAAGAAAGATTGATTAAAAGAAAATCAACCGAAAGCTTCTTATAGTCATGCCAAAGCGATTCGCACCAAAGGTTACTACACTTCAAGACTCAGTTACAATCAGCACAATGGAAACTCTTACCTTATTTGGAGAACTTGAAGAGTTTGAAAACCAACTAAAATTATACGATGAAGAAGATGAGGCACCTAAGAAGAAGACCTTGGCTCTACAAGCTGAAAACTACATTAAAGGCAATGATGAAGATTTTGATGAAGAAATTGAAATGCTCTCAAGAAAACTAGAGAGACTACTTCAAAGAAAGAAACAAAAGAATAATCAAAAAGGTAGCTTAACTCCAATGAGCAAGTCCAAAATAGAACAAGATGAAGAAATTGACCAATTATGTTTCATGGGACTAGAAGACGATGATCAATTTGAGGTAACGAATTTTCATGAAAATTTTGAAATATCTACATTTGATTATCTTGCTTTGCTAAATGAAAATCAAAAGTTTAAAAAGAAAACTATTTATTTTAAGAACTGTGTAAATGAGCTAATGAATGAAGTTGAATTACTTATTGAAGAAAAGAAAAAAAATGAATATCTTACAAATGAAAATCAAACTTTAAAAGAAAAATTGAATATGAGAGATGTATGCATAGATGCTTTTAATGATGGAAAAATGATGAATATGCAACATGATGATAATGTAACAAATGCAGAAATAGCATCTTTAAAAAATGATCTTGCTAAATTTGTGCAAGGAGAAGAGAACCTAAATGTTATGTTAGGGGCACAAAGGTCTAGTCTTGATAAACAAGGAATTGGGTATAATCCTATTAAAAATATAGAAAACAAGATTAATACTAATATTAGAATGATTAATAGTAAATCAAGGCATAAACCACTTTATTGTTCACCATTTGTTACTTGTAAAAAATGTGATTTTAAAGGTCATTTTGATTCTAATTGTAATAAAATTAGAATAAAACAAACTTGGGTAAAGAAAAGTGATTTATATGCTACTAACTCAAAAGGATCCAAGAAGATTTGGGTACCAAAAAAATAGAGATTATTTGTTTGTTTTGTAGGTGTCTCAAGATCAAAAAGGAGATGGATGATTCTTTACCTTTAGAGAATAAGTTACCTATAGATTATTTGGCAGAATCTGTAAGTATCTCATGTTGTTTTTTAAATAGAGTTTTAATTAGATATATTATTATAAAAATTCTATGGATTTCGTGCTACAAGGGTTCAGGCTAAGGAACAGGCAGATGTTGTACCAGTTGTCTATCCTCCACCACCGTTTTAACAAAGGGTTTAAAAGCAAAAATTAGACAAACAGTTCTCTAAGTTCCTGGAAATCTTTAAAAAGCTACAGTTAAATACTCCGTTTGCAGAAGCCCTAGAACAGATGCCGAGTTATGCTAAGTTTATAAAGGGTATTTTGTCAAGGAAGAAGAAATTGGAAGATTATGAGACTGTAGCATTGACGGAGGAGTGTAGTGCGGTTTCGCAAAGGAAGTTGCCTTTGAAGTTAAAGGCTCCGAGTAGTTTCACTATTCCTTATACTATTGGAAACATGTCCTTCAACAAATGTTTGTGTGATTTGGGTGCAAGTGTGAATCTCATGCCGTTATCAGTGTACACTCAGTTGGGTTTGCCGGCACCGAAACCAACAAACATCTCATTATAGCTTGTGGATAGGTCAGTTACTTACTCGAGAGGAATTATGGAAGATATATTTGTAAAAGTGGATAAGTTCATATTTCTAGCGGACTTCATTATCCTTAACTACGAAGAAGATAAGAACATTCCAATTATTTTAGGTAGACCATTCTTAGCAATTAGGAGGACTCTTATTGATGTGGAAAAAGGAGAGTTAACTATGAGAGTTCAAGACCAAGAGGTTACATTCAATGTTTTTAAAGCTATGAAATTTCCCATGGATGAGGAAAAATATTTTAGAATGGATGTGATAGAGAAAATGGTTAGTGAAGATTTGATTCGAGGTATGGACAGGAACCCGTTGGAAAACACATTGCTAGGAGATGTTAACTTGGACGATCCCGAATTTATTGATTATTTGCATATGTTGGATGCGTTACCTAGAGCGAGTAGATTCAAGATTCTGTTTGAGCCATTACAAACTACAGAAAAATCATCGACACAGATGAAATCCTCACTAGAGGAACCACCCATACTTTAACTTAAACCTCTTCCTAAACACCTAAGGTATGTATTTTTGGGTAATTCATCTACTTTACCTATTATTATTGCATTGCACTTAACGATTTGCAGGAAAGTAAGCTGCTGAGGGTTCTCCGAGAGTACAAATCTGCTATAGGATGGACCATTGCTGATATCAAGGGGATAAGCCCTTCATTCTGTATGCACAAGATACTTTTGGAAAATGATGCAAAACCAATAGTAGAACAGCAACGGAGGCTCAACCCGATCATGAAAGAGGTAGTGAAGAAAGAAATTCTAAAATGGCTGGATGCTGGGATAATTTATCCTATCTCAGATAGTTCATGGGTGAGCCCAGTGCAGTGTGTCCCAAAGAAAGGTGGTATGACAGTCGTGACCAATGAAGATAATGAGCTGATACCGACTTGGACAGTGACCAGTTTATGCATAGATTACAGGAAATTTAACAAGGCAACTCGAAAGGATTACTTCCCCTTACCTCTCATTGATCAGATGTTGGATCGATTAGCGGGACATGAGTACTACTATTTTTTGGATGGCTATTCGGGGTATAATCAGATTGTCATTGCACCAGAAGACCAACAGAAGATAACGTTCACATGCCCATATGGCACCTTTGCCTTTAGGAGGATGTCATTTGGATTGAGTAACGCACCGGCGACTTTTCAAAGATACATGATGGCAATATTCTCGGATATGGTGGAACACAATGTAAAGGTTTTCATGGATGACTTTTTAGTTTATGGGGATACATTCGACAGTTGTTTAGAAAATCTGGTCATGGTTGTGACGCCCCCAAAACAGGTATACATCACCCATCTTGAGTCGCCAAATATATGGTACAAAATACAAATAAAACTTAATTATACGACTGTCGTTTAAAATATGACAAAATATATGCTATGAGTTTTAATACAAATATTGTCATCTAGACAATATTCACACTCAATGGAGTCCTCATTACATTTATTGTCACACTATTTAACAGATAGTGAGGACTACTAATGCTATTATCTGGACCGTCACTCCGTTCCCCGACTAGTCCCGGCTATGTTCTCATTTCCTGAAGAGAACAGTGAAAGAAAGGGTGAGCTCAACTAGCCCAGTAAGAAATATTATGACTAAGATAATGCAGAATAAATTATCATTAGCCTTCAAAAATGTTACACTGATAGAATATAATAGACAACAAGTTTAACTGCAGCGGAACAAGTAATCCATTAGCAGAGTCAAGTAGAGCATAAAATCTACTATCTTCTATGATTTAAAAAGTTTTTCATCAACTTTATCGCTGAGACTCAGCTTAATAAATAAAATCGAATCCTCCCTACATAACGGCCAAGGATATTCATGCAATCATCAATGGTCATGATTATACCGAATAATCCCAGGTCATAATCATACCAACAACTGTCCATCAATGAACTACAGGCCAATGAGGACTTTTACCATATCATTCGTCACATTACGGTCATGATTATACCAAATAATCCCTGGTTATAATCATACCATGTCCATCTATGCACGTAAGCCAAAGATGACTTTAATCACAATATAAGCATGAGGATGATGACAATTTAATAAAACAAGTTCAAGATAAATTTTAAAGATTTATAATTTTAATTTATCCAGAAATCAATAACGTCCAAATTGTCAACATGATACTACTTTGTGGAGTAAAATTCAAGAATGCTCAGAAGAACATTTCTATAAAAAGATACTGGATGAAACGCAAATATCAAGGATATTCTATTAATTTCATGGAGTATAGAAGCCAAAACTTTAACCAACTGAGTATAATAGAATATATGAAACTGCAAATGGATTTTTGTCCGCCATGCGATAATCAACGTAGATATATCATTTCTATAATTTAATAAGGAATGAATACGAAGGATCATTCACCATGCATGCGGTAATCCACATAGACAGGTTATTCCAACAGAATAATAAAGAATAGAATAATAGAAGAATTCACCAGGCATGCGATAGACCGCACAGACAGGTTATTCTAACAGAATAATAAAGAATGGAACCAGGTCATGCGTAATCCGCACAGACAGGATATTCCAACAGAATAATAAAGAACGGAATAACAACAGAATTCACCAAGCATGCGATAGACCGCATAGACAAGTTATTCCAACAGAATAATAAAAAATAGAATAACAACCCTTACGAGTATTGAAAGAAAATAACTCTCTTCATGAATACGAAAGAAATAATACCCTTTACCTTAGAAAAATTGGATACTGAAATGGTGATGTAGCAGACTTCTCTTCTTCTTTCTCTCTATAATAATTGCTAGCTTTAGTGAATTGGTGAAAAATGAAGGAAGAATGAGCTTCTATTTATAAAAAAATATAGTTTCAATAATTGCACGTTTTGGGGCTCGAAATATTACAGTATAATACCTTCCTCTTTTTCTTCTTTTTTAATTTAGTCCTGCAAGTATTATCAAACTTGCACCACCTCCCCTAATAGTAACTAATGTGAATCAATAGTTCAATCATGTGAATCAATAGTTATAATCATGTGAAAATACGAATTATAGTATAGTACCTCCATCTATACCTCCATTTTTAACTTAGTCATGCAAGTATTATCAATCTTGCACCACCACCCCTAATAGTACAAGAATGTGAATCAATAGTACACACATGCAAACAAATAGTTATAATCATGTGAATTAATAGCAATTAATTGCTCATTTATCCGATTAATTACCTGATTGGTCAGTATAACTTCTAGACAACAATTAATATTGAAATAAATGTCGATTTTCACTAACACTAATAATTCCCATACAATAGAACTATCAATTTCATCTTTAATCAACACAAACTCATTCATCATTAATATCATAACTCACAATATTTAACAACCAGATCATTCCCAGGAAAGAGGGGGCTTTTCGATAAGGATTTCTCCTTATTGGCGCGCAATTAGGTGACCAAACCTCTCATTGACAGAACTTTCTAGACATTGTTAATATTGTAAATAATAATATGAATAACTTTGTCGTCTCAATTATTAATTTAATAATATAAAATATTATGCAAATGATACTGTGACAATAATTGAATCAATAATATGAGAGATATAATGCATCAATTACTGTAGTAATAATTGAGTATAACTAAGTGACTTCTCACGTAAGCCTCAATAATCAATACCGTGTGTTACTATGCAACCACGCATATTACTGTACTTTTACTACAGGGTAGTTCAACAGTTTTAACGGTAACACTTTTGTCATTATTTTTATAAAAAAATAATTATGTCATTTTCTAACTACGACAATACTTCTGTTGTTGGGTCCACCAATGATTGTGCCGTCGTATGAATATTCCCTGTTAAAATGAATATTCCCCGACCAATCGAATATTATATAACCACTTGCTTATTTTGTAAAATTTATAAATATTACCAACAACTATAACATTGTATCAAATCTACAACATAATATTCAGAAATATATTTCGAGAAAAATATTCTTTATTCATAAAAGTTGGGGTCTTACAATGGTACTTAAACGATGCGTGGAAACCAATCTAGTGCTTAACTGGGAAAATGTCACTTTATGGTTGAAGAAGGAATCATCCTTGGGTATAAAGTATCTGCAAAGGGATTGGAAGTGGACCGTGCAAAATTAGAAACAATTGAGAATCTTCCACCATCAACATCAGTAAAAGGGATTCGCAATTTTCTCGGTCATGCTAGATTCTACCGCCTATTCATAAAAGACTTCTCAAAGATTGCAAAACTTATGTAGTTTATTGTAGAAAGATGCAATTATCATATTTAATGACAAGCGTTTAATGGCATTTGAGCATCTAAAGAAGAATTTGACGACAATACCTGTAATCATAGCACCGAATTGGACTATGCCATTTGAACTGATGTGTGATGCTAGTGATTATGCAGTAGGGACTATTTTGGGACAACATTGATATAAAGTTTTTCATACGATCTACTATGCAAGTAAAACCCTGACGGATGCTTAATTGAATTACACAATCACTGAGAAGCAATTACTTGCAGTCGTGTATGCCTTTGACAAATTTTGCTCGTATCTGATTGGAACAAAGGTTGTAATGTATACCGACCATTCGACTATAAGGTACCTAATTTCCAAGAAAGATGCAAAGCCTAGACTAATTCGCTGGATTCTACTCCTTCAAGAGTTTGACTTAGAAATCAAAGATAGGAAGGGGACAAAAAATCAGGTAACTGACCATCATTCGAGATTGGAAAATTCGGATAAAGACAAGGCATATAAGGTGTTGATCAACGAATCATTTTCGAATGAACAGTTGTTTGGGGCTATTTTCAAATTTCTATGGTATGCGGATTTTGCCAACTACTTGGTAAGTAAGATCCTTCCTCCAAACTTGACACGCCAGCAAAAGAAGAAATTCCTATATGATGTAAAATGGTATTGTGGGATGAGCCTTATATGTTTAGATAGTGTGCAGATAAGATGATTTGTCGATGCATGCCACAAAGTGAAGTGAACATCATCTTACACGCATGCCACACATCCTTATATGGGGGACACCATGGAAGTGAAAGAACAGCTGCCAAAGTTCTTCAGGTAAGATTTTATTGGCCCACCGTGTTCAAAGGTGCACATCAATTTGTGAAAAATTATGATCGATGTCAAAGGGTGGGCAATATATCTAAATGGAATGAGATGCTACTCAACATGATTTTGGAAGTGAAAGTTTTTGATGTGTGGGGGATGGATTTCATGGGACCTTTTTTGCTTTCATACAATAATTTGTATATCTTGTTAGCAGTAGACTACGTGTCTAAGTGGGTTGAAGCCGTATCACTCCTGACAAATGATGCTAAAGTTATCTTAAAATTTTGGCAAAAGAACATCTTTACAAGATTTGGCACGCTAAAAGCAATTATTAGTGATGAGGGAAGTCACTTCTACAATAAGTTCTTTACAACTCTCTTGGCTAAATATGGGGTCAACTATAGAATTGCTACGACTTATCATCCCCAAACTAGTGGCCAAGCAGAAGTTTCGAATAGAGAGGTGAAAAGGATTTTGGAGAAAATAGTGAATCCGAACCGAAAAGATTGGTCTCTAAAATTGGATGACGCTCTATGGCCATATCGCATAACATACAAAACACCGATCGGTATGTCTCCGTATCAGCTCATCTATGGAAAAACGTGTCACCTCCCAGTCGAACTTGAGCATAAAGCATACTGGGCCATACAGAAGCTAAATTTTGATCTCACAGCTGTGTGGGAGAAAAGACTTCTACAACTCAATGAGTTAGATGAATTTTGTCTGCAAGTATACAAGAACTCTAAGTTGTATAAAGAAAAGGTCAAGAAGTGGCACAACCATAAAATTGTTAGCAGGAAGTTTGAACCGAGCCAAGCAGTGTTATTGTACAACTCACGACTAAAACTATTCCCCGGGAAACTCAAAACCAGATGGTCAAGACCATTCACCATCAAAACATTATATCCACATGGCGCCGTTGAATTGTATAGATGGAATCCGATGGAAACCTTCAAAGTAAACGGACAACGCTTAAACTACTATTGGGGTGGCGACCTCGATCACCAAACAACCTCATTTACTCTTATCGATTCACCATGAAACAGGAAGTAGTCAGGCTGAAAAACTTAAAATCAAGTGCTTATTGGGAGGCAACCCAATGTTTATGTTATTTTAGTATTTAGTTTCAAATTTTAAAATTTAGTAGACTAGTTATCAATATAGATACTTAACAGTCAAATTTTTTGCAATTTATAGGATAGTTAGTGAGTTAGTTAGTTAGTCAATTAATGTTACTCAAAACTTTCTTGCTCATTCTACATAGTAGTAGCTATAATTTTGGGTTTTATATGATTTCAGGAACTAAGAATGAGGTTAACGTGCGTGCAGGGAAAAATCAAAAGCAAAAAGAATGTCTGGCAGAAAAACAGACCCCGCCCTGGCGGGCTATTATAGCTGAAAAATTCAGGCCCCGGCGGGGGTAGCCTCTGTATTATCCCGCCTTGGTGGGTTCCCAAAGAGCAAACATGCCCACCCCAGCGGGGGGTCCCTCTGTCCAACCCCGCCCCGACAGGGGTTACAGTACAAAATATACACGCCCTGGTGGGCCTCACATATTTCAGTTTTTAAAAACTCCTTATCAGACGTGACTCTTCCCACTTCTATCATACATAACCACACCCCAAACCCATGAAATCCTCCCACAACTCCCATTACACACCAAATTCATCCCCATATCATCATTCCTATACATACCCAACTATAAATTCATCAAATTCACACCATCTTTGCACTACATGCCAAATATATTTATCAACAGGTCATCTTTGCACTACGGGCCAAAGATATTCATCAACAATTCATCTTTGCACTATAGGCCAAAAATATTCCTCAACAGTTCATATTTCCACAACATGCCAAATATATTAATATCTCAAAGAAATATATAATCGTTTCAGAATTTATATAAACAATAATTATAACCATGTTGATCAATTCACCTTTGCACTTAAGCTAAATATATTCAATTATAAATTCAATGGTCATGATCATATCAGTCAACAATTCAACTTTGCACTACTGGCCAAAGGGAACCCATAGTCATGATCATACCAGAAATCTACCCATCTTTACACTCAAGTCAAAGAAAAATATCATCATTAGGATTATAAAAATGTTATATATGATAATAAAATAATATGATCAACATATAGTTTTAATCTCAAGAGTAATATTCATAAATCAACTATAATTTGGTCAGAAAAAGAAACTAATTTTTCTGTGAATAGTAACTCGTGAATAGTAACTCATGAATAGTAAATCCGACACAAAAAGGTAGAAATTCTATAATAAAATCTATACCAATATTTCGGTATAATGATATTGAAATAACATTTCTTAAACTTATAAACAATTTATTTTAATTGTTTACACTTTACTAAATAATGCATTTAATCGTCCTAAAATTCCAAACTCATAAGATTTTATCACCAATAACCAAAACCCTCATCAAAAATTTGCATATACCTCATATAGGATTCTCAAGCCATAAAATCTTATTTTTCAATTTTCTTACTTCAAATAACATATTTAATTTATTTACTCATAACTAGTCTATTTCTATGAAAAATACCAAATCAGTTCCAAAAATATTTCTTTTCAGAGATGTAGAAGAATATAGTCTCATATTGAACATATATTTTTCTCATAATTTTTAAAACTCATTTACTATTTTTCATATGGCCAAAACCGCCGAATATTTAGACATTTATCATAAATTGTACTTTTATCCAAAAATTTCGAAATTCACAGAGTACGCTAATATTATATGGATTCCAATAACAATTTCATCAATTTTGGAGTTAACCACAAGGAGTTATAAGCAGTTACTTCTAAAATAGTCTTTTCCCGTAAAATTCATAACACTTAATCTATACATCTAAAAATCACCATTTTTGGACACAATCAATAAAACTCATCAAAATATCATTTCAAATTTTTCCAGAATTTTCTGAAGTTCAGAAAAATTACAAAACTGAAAATCATAACAACCCTTAAAATCCCTTACCTCAAAAGAGCAGCACTTCTGACTGGATATCGGATATGATGCTGAAGGAAACTTGCACTGATGAATAGAAACTCACCAAGTATCTAAATACTCACAAAATACACTCAATAATCTAGAGAGAGAAAGAGAGAAAACTTGTTTCTGGTGTGATTTTCAATTCTAACTTAGCCCTCTATTTATAGAAAAATGTTAGCAAGCCGAAACAGACTTAACCTGCAACCTGATGGCTTTACCTATTACTATTCCCACCCACCACATTTAAAATTTAATTGAGCACATTTCTCACCAACCACAAGTGGGGCCCACTTAATTCTAGAATTTTCTACCAAAATTATTTATAAACCTAATTTCCGAATCAGTCACTTTTTAAAATTCATAATAAATTATACGTTCATTTTTAACGGTTCAAAATTTGTGGACATATACTCAACTTATATATGTATAACATATCCAAAAATCACAACGATCCAACGGTCGGATTGAAAATTATAACCCCCGCAAAATATCTTAAAACCCTAATTTGATTTTTAATACCTCCATCCCGACAAAAATACTGATAAAATACCTCAACATTAATTCCTTCATTTATAACCACATAAATAAATTCATCATTTATATCCACATCAAATAAATATTTCCTTATCACATAAATTAATAATTAATTATTCACAAATAATATTATAGAATCACAATTATGACAACCAGGCCGTTCCCAGGAAACAGGGGGCTTTCCAATAAGGATTTCTCCTTACTGGTGCGCAATTAAATGACCAAACCTCTTCTTAGACAGAACTTTCTAGACATTACCAATAATGTTATCTAATAATATTATTCAAATAATGTGAATTATTGATCTAATAATGGGAAATACTGTGCAGTGATAATTATTGAACAACAATAATATAAAATTTTAACGTAGCAATTATTGAATCAATAAAATAAAATATTGAACAGTAATTACTGTAACAATTATTGAGTAGTGTCTTCTTACGTAAGAATCAATAATTTTAAAAATACTGTGCAATACCGTGTGCTACTGTGCAATAACGCGTATTACTGTATTTTAACCACCGGGTATTCCAACAGTGTTAACGGTAACAACTACGCCGTTATTTGTAAAAACTCAAATTTGTCATTTTCTTCATCCGACAGTTATTCTGTTATGGGGCCCACAAATGGATGCGCCGTCGTACGAATATTTCCCGACAGAAAGAATATTCCACGGCCAAAGGAATATTCCCCGACAACAAAAAATATTTTATAACAACTTGTGTATTTTGAAAAATAATTCATATATCACCCTTAACTTTAACATTTATCAATTTAACCATTTACTAAATAGTAACTATAAGAAAAATTGAGTACTTTTATTTCATAAAATTCGGGGTCTTACAATCTCCTCTCCTTATGAAATTTCGTCCTCAAAATTTACGTACCTGGTATTTCAAAGAGTTGAGAATACCTTCCTTTCATTTCAAATTCCATCGTCCCTGTCATCATAATTTCTCCATTGCTCATCTCCTGTATTTCAAATATCATTCTAGAATACAGCTTCAAAACAAGGGTTAATTTAACAAATTAACATATCACATAATATCCCGATATTATGACTGACCAACGAGTAAGCTTAGGTAGAACACACTAGCAAATGATTTACTCATCTCTCCCCTCCTAGTTATATTCCCCGATCTCCGCCAGAGACCATATCCCTAAGCTCTGATACCAAAATGTAACGACCCCAAAATAGGTCCATTCCATCCAACCCATTCTGAATCGCTAAATACATGGTACAGAAAATAACTATAATTTTATTACAACAATTGTCATATTAAATACAACAACACATATGTTGTGAGTTTGGATACAAATATATACCAAATGTGACACATGTCCCAACCGTGGACAGCACGTCACAATGGCAACTTACATAAAGGTATAGTCAAAATCTGTTTTAGAAATTAACATCTTTGGGAAGTGCTCAAGGAAACCTTCGTACATGGGAGGCCATGCTTCTAGGTTATGATAGATATCATATGGCCACAGAATTATCCTTGGTTGATCCAATAGACCCCAAAGAAAAACGAGAAGATTACTATCATATTCTTCCCAATGGGGAGTCTTCTCTTGACATATCATTATCTCCATTGTCTCTAATTGAGAATTATACTTCAAACAAATACCAAGATTATATAGGTAGTGCTCGTAAATATACTCAGCAAGTGGATGAGCACATCCCTGTCTTATGATGATACGAGGTTGTAGGTCATTAGACACCTTGTATGATAGTGACAAAACACCCTTCCAACGTTGGGTTCGCCTCACCCTCAACAGCTATAGACCACCATTCTATTCTCCTGTTATCCCCCACTCGACCCAGTTATACTTTTATTACCTGAAAGGAATTGTGGAGCAAAAAGGGTGAGCACAACTAGCTCAGTAAAAAATATCATGACTAAAGATAATTAAATTATCAATAGCCTTCATCAGTAATAAATCAGAGATTTAGAACATATGGTAGATGATAAAATTTTTCAACTATAGTTGCAGCGGAACGAGCAATCTATTAGAAGAGTCAAATAACTATAAAGTCTATTATCTTCTCCATGTTAAAAATCCACCAACAATGTTTTATCCTTGTAACATCAATCAACAATTCTGGTCCACAATCATATGAATAACTCATAATCATAATTTTAGTTATAAATTCCTCTTCTCATCCAGGACGAAGATAATTTTTATTACCTATCTTTACCTGAAATATCAAAGATCATGGTTACACCAAATCATATTTCCTATTTATAATCATACTAACAATTTTATCTTTGTACTACGGGCCAAAGATATTCATCAACAGACCATCTTTGCACTACATGCCAAATATATTTATCAACAGGTCATCTTTGCACTACGGGCCAAAGATATTCATCAACAATTCATCTTTACACTATAGGCCAAAAATATTCCTCAACAGTTCATATTTCCACAACATGCCAAATATATTAATATCTCAAAGAAATATATAATCGTTTCAGAATTTATATAAACAATAATTATAACCATGTTGATCAATTCACCTTTGCACTTAAACTAAATATATTCAATTATAAATTCAATGGCCATGATCATATCAGTCAACAATTCAACTTTGCACTACTGGCCAAAGGGAACCCATAGTCATGATCATACCAGAAATCTACCCATCTTTACACTCAAGTCAAAGAAAAATATCATTATTAGGGTTATAAAAATGTTATATATGATAATAAAATAATATGATCAACATATAGTTTTAATCTCAAGAGTAATATTCATAAATCAACTATAATTTGGTCAGAAAAAGAAACTAATTTTTTTGTGAATAGTAACTCGTGAATAGTAACTCATGAATAGTAACTCGTGAATAGTAACTCATGAATAGTAAACTCGACACAAAAAGGTAGAAATTCTACAATAAAATTTATACCAATATTTCGGTATAATGATATTGAAATAACATTTCTTAAACTTATAAACAATTTATTTTAATTGTTTACACTTTACTAAATAATGCATTTAATCATCCTAAAATTCCAAACTCATAAGATTTCATCACCAATAACCAAAACCCTCATCAAAAATCTGCATATACCTCATATAGGATTCTCAAGCCATAAAATTCTATTTTTCAATTTTCTTACTTCAAATAACATATTTAATTCATTTACTCATAACTAGTCCATTTTCATGAAAAATACCAAATCGGTTCCAAAAATATTTCTTTTCTGGGATTTAGAAGAATATAGTCTCATATTGAACATATATTTTTCTCAGAATTTTTAAAACTCATTTACTATTTTTCATATGGCCAAAACCGCCGAATATTTAGACATTTATCATAAATTGTACTTTTATCCAAAAATTTCAAAATTCACAGAGTACACTAATATTATATGGATTCCAATAACAATTTCATCAATTTTGGAGTTAACCACAAGGAGTTATAAGCAGTTACTTTTAAAATAGTCTTTTCCCGTAAAATTCATAACACTTAATCTATACATCCAAAAATCACCATTTTTGGACACAATCAATAAAACTCATCAAAATATCATTTTTAATTTTTCCAGAATTTTCTGAAGTTCAGAAAAATTACGAAACTAAAAATTATAACAACCCTTAAAATCCCTTACTATCCATTACCTCAAAAGAGCAGCACTTCTGACTGGATATCGGATATGACGCTGAAAAAAACTTGAACTGATGAATAGCAACTCACCAAGTATCTAAATACTCATAAAATACATTCAATAATCTAGAGAGAGAAAGAGAGAAAACTTATTTCTGGTGTGATTTTCAATTCTAACTTAGCCCTCTATTTATAGGAAAATATTAGCACGCCGAAACAGACTTAACCTGCAACCTGATGGCTTTATCTACTACTATTCCCACCCACCACATTTAAAATTCAATTGAGCACATTTCTCACCAACCACAAGTGGGGCCCACTCAATTCTAGAATTTTTCACCAAAATTATTTATAAACCTAATTTCCGAATCAGTCACTTTTTAAAATTCATAACAAATTATACGTTCATTTTTAACGGTTCAAAATTTGTGGACATATACTCAACTTATATATGTATAACATATCCAAAAATCACAATGATCCAACGGTCGGATTAAAAATTATAACCCCCGCAAAATATCTTAAAAACCCTAATTTAATTTTTAATACCTCCATCCCCGACAAAAATACTGATAAAATACCTCAACATTAATTCCTTCATTTATAACCACATAAATAAATTCATCATTTATATCCACATCAAATAAATATTTCCTTATCACATAAATCAATAATTAATTATTCACAAATAATATTATAGAATCACAATTATGACAACCAGGCCGTTCCCAGGAAAGAGGGGGCTTTCCAATAAGGATTTCTCCATACTGGCGCGCAATTAGATGACCAAACCTCTTCTTAGACAGAACTTTATAGACATTACCAATAATGTTATCTAATAATATTATTCAAATAATGTGAATTATTGATCTGATAATGGGAAATACTGTGCAGTGACAATTATTGAACAACAATAATATAAAATTTTAACGTAGCAATTATTGAATCAATAAAATAAAATATTGAACAGTAATTACTGTAACAATTATTGAGTAGTGTCTTCTTACGTAAGAATCAATAATTTTAAAAATACTGTGCAATACCGTGTGCTACTGTGCAATAACGCGTATTACTGTATTTTAACCACCGGGTATTCCAACAGTGTTAACGGTAACAACTACGCCGTTATTTGTAAAAATTCAAATTTGTCATTTTCTTCATCCGACAGTTATTCTGTTATGGGGCCCACAAATGGATGCGCCGTCGTACGAATATTTCCCGACAGAAAGAATATTCCACGGCCAAAGGAATATTCCCCGACAACAATGAATATTTTATAACAACTTGTGTATTTTGAAAAATAATTCATATATCACCCTTAACTTTAACATTTATCAATTTAACCATTTACTAAATAGTAACTATAAGAAAAATTGAGTACTTTTATTTCATAAAATTCGGGGTCTTACAATCTCCTCTCCTTATGAAATTTCGTCCTCAAAATTTACGTACCTGGTATTTCAAAGAGTTGAGAATACCTTCCTTTCATTTCAAATTCCATCGTCCCTGTCATCATAATTTCTCCATTGCTCATCTCCTGTATTTCAAATACCATTCTAGAATACAGCTTCAAAACAAGGGTTAATTTAACAAATTAACATATCACATAATATCCCGATATTATGACTGACCAACAAGTAAGCTTAGGTAGAACACACTAGCAAATGATTTACTCATCTCTCCCCTCCTAGTTATATTCCCCGATCTCCGCCAGAGACCATATCCCTAAGCTCTGATACCAAAATGTAACGACCCCAAAATAGGTCCATTCCATCCAACCCATTCTGAATCGCTAAATACATGGTACAGAAAATAACTATAATTTTATTACAACAATTGTCATATTAAATACAACAACACATATGTTGTGAGTTTGGATACAAATATATACCAAATGTGACACATGTCCCAACCGTGGACAGCACGTCACAATGGCACCTTACATAAAGGTATAGTCAAAATCTGTTTTAGAAATTAACATCTTTGGGAAGTGCTCAAGGAAACCTTCGTACATGGGAGGCCATGCTTCTAGGTTATGATAGATATCATATGGCCACATAATTATCCTTGGTTGATCCAATAGACCCCAAAGAAAAATGAGAAGATTACTATCATATTCTTCCCAATGGGGAGTCTTCTCTTGACATATCATTATCTCCATTGTCTCTAATTGAGAATTATACTTCAAACAAATACCAAGATTATATAGGTAGTGCTCGTAAATATACTCAGCAAGTGGATGAGCACATCCCTGTCTTATGATGATACGAGGTTGTAGGTCATTAGACATCTTGTATGATAGTGACAAAACACCCTTCCAACGTTGGGTTCGCCTCACCCTCAACATCTGTAGACCACCATTCTATTCTCCTGTTATCCCCCACTCGACCCAGTTATACTTTTATTACCTGAAAGGAATTGTGGAGCAAAAAGGGTGAGCACAACTAGCTCAGTAAAAAATATCATGACTAAAGATAATTAAATTATCAATAGCCTTCATCAGTAATAAATCAGAGATTTAGAACATATGGTAGATGATAAAATTTTTCAACCATAGTTGCAGCGGAACGAGCAATCTATTAGAAGAGTCAAATAGACTATAAAGTCTATTATCTTCTCCATGTTAAAAATCTACCAACAATGTTTTATCCTTGTAACATCAATCAACAATTCTGGTCCACAATCATATGAATAACTCATAATCATAATTTTAGTTATAAATTCCTCTTCTCATCCAGGACGAAGATAATTTTTATTACCTATCTTTACCTGAAATATCAAAGATCATGGTTACACCAAATCATATTTCCTATTTATAATCATACTAACAATTTCATCTTTGCACTACGGGCCAAAGATATTCATCAACAGACCATCTTTGCACTATATGCCAAATATATTTATCAACAGGTCATCTTTGCACTACGGGCCAAAGATATTCATCAACAATTCATCTTTGCACTATAGGCCAAAAATATTCCTCAACAGTTCATATTTCCACAACATGCCAAATATATTAATATCTCAAAGAAATATATAATCGTTTCAGAATTTATATAAACAATAATTATAACCATGTTGATCAATTCACCTTTGCACTTAAGCTAAATATATTCAATTATAAATTCAATGGTCATGATCATATCAGTCAACAATTCAACTTTGCACTACTGGCCAAAGGGAACCCATAGTCATGATCATACCAGAAATCTACCCATCTTTACACTCAAGTCAAAGAAAAATATCATCATTAGGGTTATAAAAATGTTATATATGATAATAAAATAATATGATCAACATATAGTTTTAATCTCAAGAGTAATATTCATAAATCAACTATAATTTGGTCAGAAAAAGAAACTAATTTTTCTGTGAATAGTAACTCGTGAATATTAACTCGTAAATAGTAACTCATGAATAGTAAACCCGACACAAAAAGGTAGAAATTCTACAATAAAATTTATACCAATATTTCGGTATAATGATATTGAAATAACATTTCTTAAACTTATAAACAATTTATTTTAATTGTTTACACTTTACTAAATAATGCATTTAATCATCCTAAAATTCCAAACTCATAAGATTTCATCACCAATAACCAAAACCCTCATCAAAAATCTGCATATATCTCATATAGGATTCTCAAGCCATAAAATCCTATTTTTCAATTTTCTTACTTCAAATAACATATTTAATTCATTTACTCATAACTAGTCTATTTTCATAAAAAATACCAAATCGGTTCCAAAAATATTTCTTTTCTGGGATTTAGAAGAATATAGTCTCATATTGAACATATATTTTTCTCAGAATTTTTAAAACTCATTTACTATTTTTCATATGGCCAAAACCGCCGAATATTTAGACATTTATCATAAATTGTACTTTTATCCAAAAATTTCGAAATTCACAGAGTACACTAATATTATATAGATATAGTTCCAATAAAATTTTTATCAATTTTGGAGTTAACCACAAGGAGTTATAAGCAGTTACTTTTGAAATAGTCTTTTCCCGTAAAATTCATAACTCTTAATCTATACATCCAAAAATCACCATTTTTGGACACAATCAATAAAACTCATCAAAATATCATTTTCAATTTTTCCAGAATTTTTTGAAGTTCAGAAAAATTACGAAACTGAAAATTATAACAACCCTTAAAATCCCTTACTATCCATTACCTCAAAAGAGCAGCACTTCTGACTGGATATCGGATATGACGCTGAAGAAAACTTGAACTGATGAATAGCAACTCACCAAGTATCTAAATACTCATAAAATACATTCAATAATCTAGAGAGAGAAAGAGAGAAAACTTATTTCTGGTGTGATTTTCAATTCTAACTTAGCACTCTATTTATAGGAAAATATTAGCACGCCGAAACAGACTTAACCTGCAACCTGATGGCTTTATCTACTACTATTCCCACCCACCACATTTAAAATTCAATTGAGCACATTTCTCACCAACCACAAGTGGGGCCCACTCAATTCTAAAATTTTTCACCAAAATTATTTATAAACCTAATTTCCGAATCAGTCACTTTTTAAAATTCATAACAAATTATATGTTCATTTTTAACGTTTCAAAATTTGTGGACATATACTCAACTTATATATGTATAACATATCCAAAAATCACAACGATCCAACGGTCGGATTAAAAATTATAACCCCCGCAAAATATCTTAAAAATCCTAATTTGATTTTTAATACCTCCATCCCGACAAAAATACTGATAAAATACCTCAACATTAATTCCTTCATTTATAACCACATAAATAAATCCATCATTTATATCCACATCAAATAAATATTTCCTTATCACATAAATCAATAATTAATTATTCACAAATAATATTACAGAATCACAATTATGACAACCAGGCCGTTCCCAAGAAAGAGGGGGCTTTCCAATAAGGATTTCTCCTTACTGGCGCGCAATTAGATGACCAAACCTCTCCTTAGACAGAACTTTCTAGACATTGCCAATAATGCTATCTAATAATATTATTCAAATAATGTGAATTATTGATCTGATAATGGAAAATACTGTGCAGTGACAATTATTGAACAACAATAATATAAAATTTCAACGTAGCAATTATTGAATCAATAAAATAAAATATTGAACAGTAATTACTGTAAAAATTATTGAGTAGTGCCTTCTTACGTAAGAATTAATAATTTCAAAAATACTGTGCAATACCGTGTGCTACTGTGCAATAACGCGTATTACTGTATTTTAACCACCGGGTATTCCAACAGTGTTAACGGTAACAACTACGTCGTTATTTGTAAAAACTCAAATTTGTCGTTTTCTTCATTCGACAGTTATTCTGTTATGGGGCCCACAAATGGTTGCGCCGTCGTATGAATATTCCCCTACAGAAAGAATATTCCACGACCAAACGAATATTTCCCGACAATAATGAATATTTTATAACCACTTGTGTATTTTGAAAAAAATTCATATATCACCCTTAACTTTAACATTTATCAATTTAACCATTTACTAAATAGTAACTATAAGAAAAATTGAGTACTTTTATTTCATAAAATTCGGGGTATTACAAAAGTCCTCATTGGCCTGTAGTGCATTGATGGACAGTTGTTGGTATGATCATGACCATGGGTTCTCTTCGGCCAAGGGTGCAAAGATGAATTGTATTTTGGCATGATCATGACCACTGGTGATACTAACGAATATCCTTGGCCCGCAGTTCATGGATAATTCGTGGATGTGATAATAATGAATATCATTGGCCTGTAGTGCATGGATAATTCATGGATGTGATACTAACCAATATCCTTGGCCCGTAGTGCATGGATAATTCGATGATGTGGATTATTTATTGAGCTGTGTTACATCGATAAAATATTGATGATAAACTTTTAAATCATAGAAGATAGTAGATATCATGCTCTAATTGACTCTTCTAATAGATTGTTTGTTCCACTGTAGTTAAACTTGTTGTCTATTGTATTCTATCAGTTTAACACTGTTGAAGGCTAACGATAATTTATTGTGACACCCCCAAATATGGGTACTTCATTCCCCTAAGACCTGGTGTTCACTTTCCATACATTCATACTATCTACCCAAATAAAACAACATTTAAACCATAAATCCTCCCTTTAAAAGGGTTACAACATTAATCCAAAAATATCCCAGGTTGTCTAACCTTAAACATAAATCAAGTGCGAAAATAAAATTATTACATCACGTCATTAATTTAAAAGTCTATCATCATAACAGTAAATGAAATTACAAGTCTTCATCACTTGTACATTTTTTCCTTTCCTTTGCTATTTGAAGGCTCATCGACCTTCTCAACTTTAGCTGCAATAATTATTTTTATGCAAGAGTAAGCAAAACAATTGCTCACTATATATAACAATAAATCAACAAAAGAATAATAATTGCCAAGGAATAGGCTCATCAATACTGAATGGTACTCTATCAATGATAACCAACAACGAGAATCAAAATAAGAAATATGTCTGAGGGTCATAAGACCACGAACAATGTCCACAGTTACAAGTAATCTTTCAACTCTAACCTTAACAGTTATACTATAGGGACTTCACGTACTTAGGGGGATCAGCCATTTGTACCATGTATTGTGCACAAACATCTAAACGTATTGCGTATCCCCTATAATAGGGTTGATCTTCTCAGTTTTTGAGTACAAGTCTGCACCAAAGAAAGTTTGGTTTGGATAATCTTTCAAGGGTAATTTGAAGTTTAACGATCAACAACTAGAGGACTAGTTGAATCAATAAGGTTTGATAAGACAACAATTGGTCAATAATAACATAATTTGGAACAATGAATAATCGGAAGCGAACTAACTATATATTGAACTCATGCTTAGAAACAACTTCAAAGCATAAGTATTGAATGGCAGTAACCCTTGCTTGAATAATATTAAGCTAGGGCTATGAATTATTGAATATACATTAAGTAATAACAAGCTAAAAAATAAAACTTGCTCATTATGAGAATAACTTGTGTCAAGTAATTGAAATAAGACAATTCGACATTAGAAATTAGAATGCAAGAAAATTGCATTCACAATACAGGAATGACAATTAAGAAACTTGTCTAGCAATAAACAAGTTAGAATACATCAATAAGTACTAGAATTCAAATCTTGTCCGAATAAAGTTAAAGTTATAGTTTACTTAAATAATGATTAGGAATACAAGAATTTGCTTAATGAAAGATTAAAGTAAGAACTTGCTCAATGTAAAAAGATAGGTTTAGAAACTTGCCTCGAGCGTACGCTATAATATTAAACTCACGTTCACCTACATATAGGTTTAGAACCACCATCTATTAGATATACTAACATTCACGTTCCAACATAACACGCATGTTTAGTTAGACTTATTATTTCAATACAAGTCTTACATTACCATTTACATTTCAAAAAATCCAAGTGTTAACATCACAACACTTTTCTAACATTCATTGTATAAACTAAGTTATAACATAACACGTTCATAACTTATAATCATTTGAAACTTTGAAACTACTAACCACCTAACACGATTCTGTTTTAACCATGTTATCACATGTTTGACACCTTAACACAACCTTAGACCAAGCTATAGGGGTGTTTCAAGGTCTGCAGTAGCAGCAGAACAAACTGTCTCAGATCAGTGTATGGCGCAATTGCGCCATACATAGGCTTGGAACCGGCGCAGCTGCGTAGTTTTTAGCCTTGACACCTGCGCAGCTATGCTGGTGCATAGACATGGGCAAAGACGGCTATGAACAGTAGTCGACTTTAGCCCAACAACCATGAATTTCACCCACAAAACGGTGAAATTAACATATAAAATAAATATGAAACTATCATAAACATGATTGCTAACATATTCAACCACTTAGAACAATTTAACAACCACTTTAACTATTTTAATTCCTTGAATTTCACGTTTTCATACAAAAACAATTAGCATGCAATTCATGTTTAAACGTAAACTCTAGCATTACAAACACCTATGATCACAATTACCAACTATATATATCCCCAATTCAACAATTTGATTTCACCGGATATAAGAAAATTTTTGTCGTGAAACCCACATATGTATAATAAGGTTATAGAACATACCTTTTGCTGCTAAAAAGAAATCCTTGCTAAACACACTGGAATTGTCATGAAATCCTTAGGTTTCCTCTCAATCTCTCTCAATTTTCTCTGTCAAGCTCTATCAAGCTCTCTCTGAACTCTCAGTGTTCTTCCTAGGTAACTAAGACTTTGCGTAAAAACCCAAACTGATAATCAAGCGTAAGAAATAAAACTGATAACCTTAATACCACTACTAATTGTAATATCAATTATAACCTAACGTATATGTTATAAATATATTATATTTATTATTTAATTTATTTTTATTTATTTTATTTATATTATTATAATTCAAAATTTAAAAATCCAAAAGCCATAAGGCTTTGTTTGGCAAAACCCTTTAAATTTAAAGACTTATTATATTTAAGTCTTGTTTAAGTTAAATCAATTTAAAACTACTTTAATTATTTTAATAAACAATTTAGTTTATAATTTATAATCACATATTATATATTTGAATTTCCATATCCACATTAACTAAATAAATTAATTCCACATACTATATTTTAAATAAAAATTCTACTTAAACAATTATCACAAAATTATAATTTCGTTATAATTTTATTTAATAACTTAACACACCAATTTAAATTATTAATTTCAATCAACAATATAACCTCTCATGTTATATTACAACTCTCTAAATTATAAATTAATTTAATTTAGAATATTATCTAATAAATTTAATTCATAAATATTTACTAACAAGCATTACATCAATAAAATATTTATTTCCTCAATTTCACAATAGACATATCAAATAAATATTTATATTATTTAATAAATATTTAAAATTACAACTTGAAATTCCGGATCGTTACATCCTTCCCTCCTTATAAGGATTCTGTCCCTAGAATCACAACTCAAACAATCAAATCGCCACATTCTTCCATTCTTACAAAGATTCTGTCCCCCAGAATCAAAGACATAGATTAAACAAACAACTCAGGGTAATTTTTTATCATTTCAGCTTTGAGTTCTCACATTGCCTCTTCAACATTGTGATTTCTCCATATCACCTTCACAGAAGGTATCACTTTATTCCTAAGCACTTGTTCTTTCCTGTCGACTATCTGGATAGGAATCTCTTCATAAGACAAATCTTTACTAAACTGCAATGGTTCATACTCGATCATATGTTTGTAATCGGGTTTATATGGTCACAAAACCGACACATGAAAAACATTGTGCACATGTTCTAATTCTGGAGATAAAGCTACCTCGTAAGCCACTTCTCCCACTCTTCGTAGTATCTCGAACGGGCCAATAAATCTTGGGTTGAGCTTTCCTTTCTTGTCAAAACGAATTTTCTTCTTCCAAGGAGAAACTTTCAGGAACACGAAATTTCCTGCTTCAAATTCACGATTCTGCCTGTGTTGATCAGCATACTTCTTCTGTCGATCTTGAGCAGCTACCAATTTTGCTCTGATGAGTTTTATAACTTTAGCGGTTTGTTGTACCAGTTCTGGTCCTAATAGTTGGTGTTCACCGACTTCATCCCAGCACAGTGGTGTTCTGCACTTTCTGTCGTATAAAGCTTCATAAGGCGGCATGCCTATGCTTGCATGGTAACTGTTATTATAGGCGAATTCTACCAATGGTAAATGATCGTCCCAGTTTCCTTTGAAATCCATGATGCACGCTCTAAGCATATCTTCTAACGTCTGGATTGTTCATTCGCTTTACCCATCAGTTTGTGGGTGATATGCTGTACTCATCTTTAGTTGCGTTCCCATGCATTCTTGCAGTTTCTTCTAAAAATTTGATGTGAACCTCGGATCTCTGTCTAATACAATTGATATTGGAACTCCATGTCTCGTCACGATTTCTTTAACATATAGTTTTGCCAGCTGATCAAGATTAAATCTAATCTTTATTGGCAAAAAGTGTGCAAATTTTGTCAGTCTGTCCACTATCACCCATATCGCATCGTATCCTTTCTGAGTCGTTGGAAGACCTACTACAAAATCTATTGTGATATGCTCCCATTTTCATTCTGGTATTTCTAACTGTTGAAGTAATCCGCTTGGTCTCTGATGCTCGGCCTTCACTCTCTGACATGTCAAGCACTTTACAACGCATTCTGCAACGTCTCTTTTCATATTTGGCTGCCAAAAATGTCGCCGCAAATCTTGATACATCTTTGTACTGAAAGTAGTATGCACACAAGCCAATCATGTTTGATGATAAAGCATATACATTGTAACAATCTTATTCATTTATTAATAAAAAGTATTAATTTATTAAAGGCTTTTAATTATCTACATGATGCTGTTTTATAATATGTGATAAACTCATAGTTTTAAGCAATGCTTTTAGAATAATGATGATGATCATTCTAATGAGATCTAAATTCTTAGAAAGCTTAAAACTAAAATAGTTCCCAATCGTTGGATTACTAAATTGGAGATTAGTGAATCCGGATAGATTGGTACATACGTTGCTTGCTCATTGGATGAGGATGATAGATCTCATGATCATTTGTGTGGAGACACTAAAGAAAGTATGTAGGCGCTTATTAGAGAATAAGTTCACTGAATGTGGCTCGCTAAGGAATACCTAATGGAGTTTTACTTGCTTGTCAATAGGAATTCCTGTAGTGATAGTAGTACAAGTGATCCTTGGACTTGAGATCATCATAGTATCTTGTGTATGATGAGTTATACTTTGACTTATTCCTTAAGACCCTTAGGGTATATCAAAGGGTATACTTGGGTATAATAAGTTGTACATGGAGATAATGTATGATCAATAAAGAATCTACCACTTCTAGTAAAAGAAGAGAAATGTCCTATGTGATTCGATAAATGACAACCCAGTAGTTCTTGGTCAAGGCAGAATGAAATTAGAAAGGAGTTTCTAATTTGCATTATTTAGAGTTATGCATTTAGGAGTCGAAATATATATAATTAAATAAAATAAGACTTGACAGTAATTCCATGTCTTATATTTAATTGGGACATTGTATGGTGGAAGGATTGAATTATACAGTAACTATTTACTCAAAAGTTCTTTTATGATTAATGTTGAAATCTATATTATCTGGAAAGTCGTTGATCGCTAGGGAGGCTTATCCCTATTGTAGAATAAATATTATTTATTTAAATAAATTATTAATTTAATTTATTTATTTAAATAAGATTAGAATTGTTCTAATTGATTTATTCACAACTGGTTTAATATGGAAAACCTAAAGGGTCACACCATAAAAGGAAGAATAATTATTTAAGAAGTTAATGACATAATCGTAATAATAAGTTAAGTATATTTAATTTAATCTATAGTGATAGAATAAATTAAATAGCTTAATATTTATTATTTAATATTTTAGAAATATTAAATATAAATTAATAAGACGAGTCTTATTATTATTAGTAATATTATTATTATTTAATTCCTAAAGGAGTTTGAAAATTAATTAATAAAAGTACTCTCATTTATTCCCAATAAGCTTATGAGGCTAATTAATTAAAAGTTTAATTAATTATTCCTAATAAGATTAGGAGTCTAATTAATTAAAGGAGTTTAATTAATTAAAATAAAGCCAAATTTCTTAATTGTTAAAGAGGGTTGCCCACATCTATAAATAAGAGGAGTCTTATTATGGGTGAAGTTGTTGTTGACTTTTTCTTAATAGACGTAATTCCAATTGTTGGAGAGTACGCTCCTTTTCTATGAGAGATAGAAAAATTAGGGTTTTACCAAATACCTTTCTTCTTGAATATTTCTTCTTCCTTGGTGGATCACCTCTAGAGGCCAAACACTTGGGTGGCTAACGTTGATCAAAGGAATGAACCAAACTCGGCGGATTCAAGTTAAACACGAAAAGGATTTGGAGGTGAACTTGTACCTGAGGAAGCTCGGATCTTCAAGGGTATGATTCTTGTTCTTCATATCTTTTCGTTTAATTAATAATTGTGCATAAAGGATGATCCGGGTATATGATTTGTAAAATTTTAAACTCTGATTTTTCCACGTTTTCGCTTTATTTGTGAAATTTGATTGCGTTCATGAATATTACAAACCTAACATGTACTTCCCGGATGAATCGAATATCTTGAGCTATGAGCTTCTGTCAAGATTTCGTCTTTAATCCGTGGTACTACCGGAACCCAAATTCTTCCCTCAAACCTCAGTAACCCTTCGATATCGATCTTTTATTTTGCATCACTACCCTCACCCACTTTCTCTTTGATCGTTTCACATTCTGCATTTTGTAGTTGAGCATTCTTCACTTTGTCCACCAAAGTTGGACTAGCTTCCATCTGGTATAATTTTTCGTTGGTTTCTTTTGGAAATTTGATTTCCAATTCTTGCCTTGCCATCGCTGAAATAAGCTCTTCCTTGTTGGTTAACAACATCAACTTTACTTTGCCTTTTCTACTCAAGGCATCTGCAACCACATTAGCTTTGCCCGGATGAGAAAAGATCTCGCAATTATAATCTTTTATTAATTCCATCCATCTCCTTTGACGCATGTTTAGGTCTTTCTGTGTGAAAATATACTTCAGACTCTTATGGTCTGTGTAGATTTCACATTTTCTCCATAGAGTTAGTGTCTCCATATCTTCAGAGCAAACACAACCACCGCCAACTCTAAATCATGAGTCGGATACCCTTTCTCGTAGTCTTTCAACTGCCTTGATGCATACGCAATGACCTTGCCATTTTGCATAAGGACACAACCCAACCCTTTATGTGAGGCATCACTATACACCACAATATTTCCTGTATTATCTGGTAATAAAAACACAGGTGCCACTCTTAACTTCTTTTTCAAATCTTGAAAACTTTCTCCACATTTCTCCGTCCACACAAATTTCACAGCCTTCCTTGTCAAATTCGTCAATGGAGTGGCAATCTTGAAAAAATCTTGAATAAATCTTCTATAATAACCGGCCAGTCCCAAGAAACTCCTCACCTCCGACGGTGTTCTTGGTTGTTCCCAATTGATTACAGCTTCCACTTTTGATGGATCCACTGAAATCCCATCGTTGTCAATCACGTGCCCAAGAAATTGTACACGTTCTAGCCAAAATTCACATTTAGAGAATTTCGCGTACAACTTTTCTTTTCTTAACGTCTCTAGCGTCAAACGTAAGTGTTTTACGTGTTCTTCTTGAGATTTAGAGTACACCAAAATATCATCGATGAACACTACCACAAACTTGTCTAAAAATGGTTTAAACACCCTGCTCATCAAATCCATGAACGCTGCAGGGGCGTTTGTCAAACCAAAAGACATCACCAAAAATTCGTAATGTCCATACCGAGTTCGAAATGCCATCTTCGGTACATCCTCATTCCTTACTTTCAGTTGGTGATACCCACTTCTCAAATCTATTTTTGAGAAATATCTAGCACCTTTCAGTTGATCAAACAAGTCATCTATTCTTGGCAACAGATATTTGTTTTTAATAGTGACTTTTTTCAATTCCCTATAATCAATGCAAAGACTCATTGACCCATCCTTCTTCTTCACGAATAACACCGGCGCTCCCCATGGTGATACACTAGGCTGAATATATTTCTTATCTAACAGCTCTTGCAATTACACCATCAGTTCCTTCATCTCCACCGGAGCCATTCTGTTCGGGGCCTTTGATATTGGAGCAGTTCCTAGCGCTAAGTCGATCACGAACTCAATCTCTCTATCAGGCGGAAGTCCTGGAAAATCTTCTGGAAACACGTCTACAAAATCCTTAACCACTGGTATTTCCTCCAATTTCGTCTCTTTCTTCTTTTGAGTATCGACTATGTAGGCTAAATATCCTATACAACTTTGACTCAACAACTTCTTGGCCTGCATAACCGTCAGACATCTCATTTGTCTAGGCAATTTGCTACCATGAAAAACTAACTTTGACGGAGTCATAAGGTTTACACATTTCTTTTGGCAATCAATTATCGCTCCATAACTAAATAGCCAATCCATTCCCAAAATAACATCGAACTCTCTGAGTTTTATCGGGATTAAAACAACATCGAGCTTTGATACCAACTTGTGACACCCCCAAATCTGGGTACTTCATTCCCCTAAGACATGATGTTCACTTTCCATACATTCATACTATCTACCCAAATAAAACAACATTTAAACCATAAATCCTCCCTTTAAAAGGGTTACAACATTAATCCAAAAATATCCCAGGTTGTCTAACCTTAAACATAAATCAAGTGCGGAAATAAAATTATTACATCACGTCATTAATTTAAAAGTCTATCATCATAACAGTAAATGAAATTACAAGTCTTTATCACTTGTACATTTTTCCATTTCTTTTGCTATTTGAAGGCTCATCGACCTTCTCAACTTTAGCTGCAATAATTATTTTTATGCAAGAGTGAGCAAAACAATTGCTCACTATATATAACAATAAATCAACAAAAGAATAATAATTGCCAATGAATAGGCTCATCAATACTGAATGGTACTTTATCAATGATAACCAACAACGAGAATCAAAATAAGAAATATGTCTGAGGGTCATAAGACAACGAACTATATCCACGGTTACAAGTAATCTTTCAACTCTAACCTTAATAGTTATACTATAGGGACTTCACGTACTTAGGGAGATCAGCCCTTCGTACCATGTATTGTGCACAAACATCTAAACGCATTGCGTGTCCCCTATAATAGGGTTGTTCTTCTCAGTTTTTGAGTACAAGTCCGCACCAAAGAAAGTTTGGTTTGGATAATCTTTCAAGGGTAATTTGAAGTTTAACGATCAGCAACTGGATGACTAGTTGAATCAATAAGGTTTGATAATACAACAATTGGTCAATAATAATATAATATGGAATAATGAATAATCGGAAGCGAACTAACTATATATTGAACTCATGCTTAGAAAAAACTACAAAGCATAGGTATTGAATGGCAGTAACCCTTGCTTGAATAATATTAAGCTAGAGCTATGAAATATTGAATATACATTAAGTAATAACAAGCTAAAAAATAAAACTTGCTCATTATGAGAATAACTTGTGTCAAGTAATTGAAATAAGACAATTCGACATTAGAAATTAGAATGCAAGAAAATTGCATTCACAATACAGGAATGACAATTAAGAAACTTGTCTAGCAATAAACAAGTTAGAATACATCAATAAGTACTAGAATTCAAATCTTGTCCGAATAAAGTTAAAGTTATAGTTTACTTAAATAATGATTAGGAATACAAGAATTTACTTAATGAAAGTTTAAAGTAAGAACTTGCTCAATGTAAAAAGATAGGTTTAAAAACTTGCCTCGAGCGTACGCTATAATATTAAACTCACGTTCACCTACATATAGGTTTAGAACCACCATCTATTAGATATACTAACATTCACGTTTCAACATAACACGCATTTCTAGTTAGACTTATTATTTCAATACAAGTCTTACATTACCATTTACATTTCAGAAAATCCAAGTGTTAACATCACAACACTTATCTAACATTCATTGTATAAACTAAGTTATAACATAACACGTTCATAACTTATAATCATTTGAAACTTTGAAACTACTAACCAGCTAACACGATTCTGTTTTAACCATGTTATCACATGTCTGACACCTTAACACAACCTTAGACCAAGCTATAGGGGTGTTTCAAGTTCTGCAGTAGCAGCAGAACAAACTGTCTTAGATCATTGCATGGCGCAGCTGTGCCATACGTAGGCTTGGAACCGGCGCAACTGCACAGTTTTTAGCCTTGGCACCAGCGTTGGTGCGCTGGTGCACACACAGAGGCAGAGACGGCTATGAACAGTAGCCAACTTTAGCCCAACAACCACGAATTTCACCCATAAAACGGTGATATTAACATAAAAAATAAATATGAAACTATCATAAACATGATTGCTAACATATTCAACCAGTTATAATAATTTAACAACCACTTTAACTATTTTAATTACTTGAATTTCATATTTTCATACAAAAACACCATTTTTGAGTTCCTTAGACAAAATCAACACTGTAAACACAATTCTTGTCCAAATTTTCAAATTACGTTATCTTCGTTTCTTAATGAACTAGCATAAACAAGCTTCAATTTACAGTTTATCATACAAACTAACCACTAGATTCAGTACTTACATAAGCCATATACAAAATATCCACACAAACATACACGACTAATTATCTCTCCTACGTTTAACTGTAATTAGCATGCAATTCATGTTTAAACGTAAACTCTAGCATTACAAACACGTATAATCATAATTACCAACTATATATATATATATATATATATATATATATATATATATATATATCCACAATTCAACAATTTGATTTCACCGGATATAAGAAAATTTTTGCCGTGAAACCCACATATGTATAATAAGGTTATAGAACATACCTTTTGCTGCTAAAAAGAAATCCTTGCTAAACACATTGGAATTGTCGTGAAATCCTTAGGTTTCCTCTCAATCTCTCTCAATTTTCTCTGTCAAGCTCTCTCTGAACTCTCAGTGTTCTTCCTAGGCAACTAAGACTATGCGTAAAAACCCAAACTGATAATCAAGCGTAAGAAATAAAACGGATAACCTTAATACCACTACTAATTGTAATATCAGTTACAACCTAATGTATATGTTATAAATATATTATATTTATTATTTAATTTATTTTTATTTATTTTATTTATATTATTATAATTCAAAATTTGAAAATACAAAAGTTATAAGACTTTGTTTGGCAAAACCCTTTAAATTTAAAGACTTAATATATTTAAGCCTTGTTTGAGTTAAATCAATTTAAAACTACTTTAATTATTTTAATAAACAATTTAGTTTATGATTTATAATCACATATTATATATTTGGATTTCCATATCTACATTGACTAAATAAATTAATTCCATATACTATATTTTAAATAAAAATTCCACTTAAACAATTATCACAAAATTATAATTTCGTTATAATTTTATTTAATAACTTAACACACCAATTTAAATTATTAATTTGAATCAACAATATAACCTCTTATGTTATATTACAACTCTCTAAATTATAAATTAATTTAATTTAGAATATTATCTAATAAATTTAATTCATAAATATTTACTAACAAGCATTACATCAATAAAATATTTATTTCCTCAATTTCACAATAGACATATCAAATAAATATTTATATTATTTAATAAATATTTAAAATTACAACTTGAAATTCTGGTTCGTTACATTTATTTTGTATTATCTTAGTCATAATATTATTTACTGGGCTAGTTGAGCTCACCATTTTCTTTCATTGTTCTCTTCAGGAATTGACAATGTAGCTGGGACTAGTCGGGGAACGGAGTGATGGTCCGAGATGGTGGCTATAGTATTCCCCACTATTCTGTGAAATAATGTGATAATAATTGTAATGAGAAATCAATTTGAGTTTGGATATTATCTACGAGACAATATTCGTGTTAAAGCTCTCAGCAACGTTTTGTCGTATTGTATAAATGAAGTTGTATTTAAGTTCTGTACCATGTATTTGGCGACTTAGAATGGGTGATGTATACCTATTTTGGGGGCGTCATGTTGTATAATATATAAAAAGTTAGTATAATATATAACTATCCGGATAAAGCTATTCATGTTGTATAATAATGTATAACTATCCGGATAAATCTATTCATGTTGTATAATATATAAAAAGTTAGTCCATGCTTGTGTATTGCAAGGTTATGCTATCGTTTGTTAAATATGTTGCTAGTCCATGTTTTCTTTTAAAACTCAAAGCCTATAGGGTCTGTTTTGATCAAAAGCATGAGACTAGAAGATATGAGTTGTAAGCTATGTATATAGTATATATAGCAAGTACATGAAGTAAAAATGCGCATACTTGAAGGCTTATGACTGTTATGTTAGATTTGTGCCAATACATACTTAAAATGCCTAATATGAACTGTTATGATGTTAGAAACTAAACTTACCTATGCAAACATGCTAATAAATATGATGATGAGTTTGTAATGATAATGTGAAGTTTATATGAATGCTTAGATAACTATTGAATCATAGCTTGGGATTGTTTGAGTTTATTAGCCAAAATTGAGCTTAAAATCTAGATTTGAGGACTGTTATAGCCAAAGTCAGTACATGGACTTGTTAGTCATTAAGGAGACCATAATATGTCCATAAGAGACATTTAAAAGGTGATCCCTAACTTAGTTGAGGTCTATGTTGAGGTCTACTCAGTTTCATGTCTGAAAGCCATGAAAAGTGAGCTGTTAGTATCAACCAACACCTAACTGTAGAATTACAGTACCTGAACCATGTAAGCAAGATTCATTAGCTATATCATGACATAAATGAGCTACAATAGCTAACTAAATCTAGTCTAGACTGCTTTGGTTGTTAGCCTTGTTGAAATCATGTTTTAAAACCAAAATGTGAAATGTTTTGGGTGAGTTTTAGTACCTGACCATTATAAACTGTAATGAGCTCATATAATGTCACAAATGTATGCTAGAAATGAATCCCAAGCATAGCCAAGACTGAATTTAACAAAAAAAGACTAAATTTTTGTATTTAGTAAGCTTAAAGTGAGTTATAGGAGGTCAAACTTGGCTAGGCCACTAAAAAAGTGAGGTTATGATAAAAGTAACCTTAGAAAACTAAAATACACATGCCTAGATTGTTCAAGTAGCCAAAACTGAGAAAAATTTTAAAGTGTCAAAAATAATTTTGTGAAGAAAGTGAGAAACAAGCCACTTTGAGCCTCAAACAAAGAAGGCCTAACTGAAATGAATAAGAAACCTAAACCTTGATTAAAATACCTTGATGTATAGTCTAGGAGTAGGTTTAAATGGTTGAGCCAAGAACTAATCCCAGAAATTCAAACAAATCACCAAACTTCCATGAAAAATTAGTAAAATTGCAATTTTTGCAGTTTTCTAAGTGTGAAATTTGAGATTTTGTTATTTTGCTTCAAGATCAGTTTTAACATCTTAAATAAGTGAGTTAGAAGTATACTAGACTATTTCAAGTTATGGAATGCTAATACATACAAAAAAAATGGGAATTAGTATGTAAAAACTTGAAAATGCTAGGTTTAGAAGGTCAAAACCATGTCTGTGCATAGCAAAGTCAGGGGAATGCTAAAACTAGTCCTAACTAGTCATAACTCAAGTGTTGGAATGAGCTCAAGTGATCAGAAATGAATTTGGCAAGAAATGACCAAAGTTAGGAAAACTAAAAACTATGGTGAACAACGTAGTTTGAACACCAGTTTTAAGAAGCTTAGATGGTTTGCTTTAGAGCCTAAACCAGTAGAAAAATACTTTGATATATGGTCTATAAGTATGCCCAAAGTTAAGGACTAAAATCCTAACAAAAAAATTCATAAAAATCTCCAAAGTAGCTTAAAAAATAACCAAAACTGCAGTTTTGCAATGGACTGTTGAAACAGCCCTGTTGAATCCTGTTTTTGTAATTCTTAACTTGTTAGTTTTAAAGACCTAATCTAGGAATAAAATTATTGGATATGGGGTCTATAAGATTGCACAAGTGAGAGATTGAAAAACTACAAAAGTTAATAAAAATCCTCAAAAGTACCTCAAAAATCATATTTTGTGCTATGTTGTAAAAGTGAAGTTTAAGTCTTATAAATGTTTTATCGTGACTAAATATGGTAATAAAAGTGTTCAGTGATCAAAGATCTATCTCATATCATGTATTGACTATAATGAGTATACATTGGGATGTATGTAAGCTATACATATGGGATGTATGTACTAAATTATGAAAATGTGTGATGATAAGATATGTGCCTATGTGTACTTAACTTTGTTTGCAAATAAATGCTATCTATATAAGTGCATAATGTTAGTAATTGAAATACTTGTTAGATATTGGATATGACCTCAATAACCATAGTTTGAACTATGTGGTCCTTGTTAAGAATATCAGTGGCTATTTGATATACTATGGTATTAGACTGTCATGTAGCTATGTATATCAAAATAATATAGACTTTATACTATAAGGTAACTAAGTAAGCCAACACTGTATATACCAAATCCGAGTACTTGAAACCCGTATTTAGTGCAACACGATACTATTCATTCAACCTGTTAATACTGATATTTAAACCAAAAATATATTATTATATCAAGTTCAACTTGTCTACCCAGGTTCGCAGACCTTTAAGTACCTCGTTACATAATAGACAAAGTATTATCACATTACAAAATTTTACTTATTACAAGCAACGACTTCCGATTACTCATTTAGCTTTCCTTTGCCTTTATCTTTTTCGGACACTTCTATACGATCCTGCCAAGCTGAAAACATTTAATTTCAAAGCAAAAATGAACATTCAATTGCTTAGCAAGTAATAACAGAAAATAAGCAATATATGAAAAGATTAAATATTTTCTTCGAGATATACTTTTACAACAAATCAATAATTGTGAAGTAACTGAAACAATTCTGAATAAGCTATCAAATCATTTATATTTTTGAAACGACATATTGACTACAGATGTTGAGCGGTTAAAAGACCATGAACTTTATTTTCAAGTTTCTGATAAGGTTTGAACAGAAATTCATCTGCAAACCGGCATGTTTATGGGCACGGTGGGTGATCATGTGATGCCCCCAAATCCGGGTTACCTTTACCTCGGGTTTTGGTGCTCACGATACTAACATGTCCATTCACGCCAACATATTACTAATTAAAACCTGTCTTAGATTATATATTAATCTTAACTTAAATCTCAGGTTCTATAGACCTTTACATATTACAATACCAAATATCAATACAAGATAATAATAATAAGGTAATTATTAAAATTAATTCTTAAGTTCATATAAGCACATGCACTTAATAATAAATTATTCTGTCACTTTGCCTTTTCTTATCTTTTCCAGACGTACCAACATTCTCGGTTTTAACTGAAAACATTTTATTCAACGCAAGGGTGAGCAAAAGATTGCTCAACAAGGAAATAAACAGTTGAATATAATGGAACAAAAATATGTATAATAAAGGGAATATAAATCATGAGGCACTGAGAAAAAAAGTTCTATAAAATTTATGAATTTGAAAATCAAACTTTAGCATATTGTAAGGTCAAATGACCAATGAACTCTGTACTAGAATTGACAGTACTCAAACTACAATCCATGGATACAAACAATTATGAAAACTGAACTATATCTTAGACTTGTACTTTAGGGTATCAGCCTAAGTACGCTATATTGTGCACAATATAACATTCTAATGACACATTACATGTCCTTCAGAATCATAATGTTTGGTATCATATGTCCCTATAAAAGGGTTGTTCTTCACATCATTATATAAGAGTCCGCACAACAACAAAATGGTTTGGAGAATATTAAATGAGATTTTTATGAATGAATAATATCAATATATCTTAACATCTGTCTAGCCGAAATAATGGCTTTGACATACTTTCAATATCATAAGAATAACTGAATCTAAAATATTGCAGTTCAATAGTTTGAATAATCTTGAAAGAACAACTTTCGAACTTAGTAGATGCAATATAAACTTATTTGAGTAAGAAAGGTTGATGTACTTGCCTCGCGCGTCGACTAATTTTTTTAAGAAAGTGCTTTGCCACTGAGTAGTCTACATATATTCAGTATTGGCTTACTTAGTTATCTTTTAGCACATAGTCTATATTTATTGATGCACATAGTCTATATTTATTGATAAACATTACTCAACTATATTTATTGAAGCCATACCTAATAACTAACATGTATGTTACTTACTAACATCAAACCATAATATAGATAACTTCTATTTGCAAATACAGTTAAGCATACATAGGCATATAGCTTGCCACAACATATTTCTACAATTTTGGATGCATATAGAACTTTTCTTATAATTAGCTCATTAAGCACACTACATATTTATAGTTCAAATATATACCAAAACACACTTGATTTCTCTCAAACATTACATGTCATGGAGCTTGGACCATAACACACTTTTATTAGTTTATTTAGACATGTTAGAACATTTACTAGCCTTAAACTTACTTTTACAACATAACCCAAAATAAGAAATTATGATTTTTGAGGTACCTTTGAAGATTTTTAGTAATTTCTATAATAACCTTTTGAACCTCCCATTTGTGCAATCTTATAAACCTCATATCATAGTATTTTATTTATGGTTTAAATATTTAAAAGTATTAAGTTAAGCAATTCAAAAATAGGGCCCAAATGGGCTATTTTGCACATTTTCTTAGCAAAATTTGCAGTTTTTATGATTTTCAACGCTACTTTAATGATTTTTAGGAATTTTCGTATTAGGCTTTTGGACAAGAAATTTGGACATAATTCTAGCCTACATACCAAAATATTTTTGTGTTGGTTTAGGTTTCCAAGTAAGCCTTTTATGCTTCTTGAAACTCATGCCCAAATTAGGTGTTTTTCTATAGTTTTTAGTTTACTAATTTTGTTCAATTCTTGCCATTTTAATTTTTGGTCTCTTGGATTCATTCCAACATTTGAATTATTACTAGTTAAGACTAGTTTTAGCATTTCCTTGACTTTCTAAGCATAGATGTGGTTTGACTCTCTAAACCTAGCTTTTTTAAGCTTTTACATACTAACTTTTCATTTTCTTGTATGTATTTGCATTCCAACACTTGGAATAGCCTAGCATACCTCTAACTCACTTGATCAAGGTGTTAAAACTGATCTTTAAGCCAAATGGAAAAATCTCAAATTTAACACTTTGAAAAATCTGCAAAAACTGCAGTTGGAATGATTTTTCTAGCTAATTTGGTGATATGTTTGAATTTTTGGGTTAGGAACTTGGCTCAGCCACTTATACCTACTTCTAGATCATACATAAATGTATTTTAATCAAGGTTTAGGTTTCTTATTTATGCCCATTTAGCTTCCCAAAATAGGGCTCAAACTTGGCAGTTTTCTTACTTTTTTTACAAAACTGTTTTTTTAAACTTTTTTCTAATTTTTCTAGTTTTTGCCACTAGGATAGTCTAGAAATATGTATTTAAGTTACTTAAGGATACTTTTAGCATCACCACACTTTATTTAACCATCTAGCCAATTTTGACCTATTAGAGCTCACTTTAAGCTTGAAAAATGGATCCTAACTTGGTTTTCTTGCTAGCTTTGGTCATGACCATGATTTAGAACTATTATAAGCATGTATTAGCAACTTTATATGATTTCATTTTAGTCTTATAAGTTCAGGTGTCAAGAATTACACAAAACAATCCACTTTTGGGCTTAAATTGAGATTTTTAACAAGTCCAATGCTTATAATGGTTTAGGCTTGGTTTCTTTAGCTCGTATAGCTTACTTATGACATATTATAACTGTTAAAACATGTCTATATGGTCCAGGTATGGTAGGGTTTCATTTTGGTATTCATTGCTATTATAAAGCTTACTTTCTTTAGTTTTTAGATTTGAATTTGCACAACACACCTTGTAGACCTTAACTAATTTAAGGAACACATTTTAAATGCTACCTTAGACTCACTATCATTAGCCTTTATGTCTTGGCACATTAAACAACTTATAATAACATAAAATCACACTAAAAGTAAGGCATATCCGTTATAAAGCAAGCTTCTAATCATAGTAAAAAAAACGAATTTGTTTTTATCATAACAAAGCTATCATGGTATGTAATTTGCTTTAAAACATGATACATTTAATCATAGAATGATACTTGAGGCATTACTCTTACTATGATAGTATATAGATATGACTTTAGACTTAAATTCATAGCTAATATGCCTTGACATCAAAATAACCCCTACTTGGTTATTTAATCAAACAATTGGTGAGCATAAGTTTTGGTTTACATGAAACACTTATGTTAATATCCATTTACCAGTCTTTTGGCCATTAAAACAACAACAAGGCAGCTACCTTACCATACTTATACAACCACAATAACATTAATAACAAGACCATATAACATCCTCTTTTATGTTACCTTAAGTTTGTTTCATCACAACATAACCTTGAATACTAACCAACTAATCATATGCAACACTTAAGTATGTTTAATACATTAATGTTGCTGTATAAGTTATTAGATAACCCTCCCTTTTTTTTACTCTAAATCACAGTTAGTATTCATAGATACTATATTAGTTTTCATCTTTGCAATTTATCAAGCATGTAGGGTGCAGTCTATATATACACATATAGTACATATCTTCTTAATTAGCTCATTAACCCCAGCCTTATGGCTTAAACAATAACCAAAATAGCCACCTTATAGTATCAACAAAGCCACAATAATAAACTATAACCAGCCACCATATACCATCCAATTTACTTCTATAACAGTTAATCATAGCAACTACAAATCAACACAGCAATCTATATAATTCCCAAGCTATTCGACCCATTACCACTCAAATTGTTATTAAAGATGAAGTGGAAAAGGATTAGAAAGAGTCTAACGTCACTTACCTTGCTAGCTTAGTGATTTGTTTTTGCTTTGTTGCTTGATAATTCCCTTTTTTCCAGCCTAACTCTCTTTCTCTTCTTCATTGTGTGTGCTACGATTTTGGAGACTCGGGAATTGGTGAAACTAACTGACTTCAAGCAATGTGTTTGGACTTATATGGCTGAACATAGCAGCTACTATTGCTTCTACTGCTGGCTTCCTATTCTTCTTCATCACGCTCTACATAGCTATAAATATGGACTCTACAATGGCCCCTAATCAGACTCTCCTTATACATCTTTTGGCAGGTCTAGTTGGCTCCTACCTTAGCTTCTGCTCAGCCCCCTGACAACTACTTGACCCTTTAGTGGCTCCTAATCAGCCACCTTATATCTTATCCTCTAACTAACTACTTGCCAATGGACTGCTAACTTGATACTTGGAACAAAGCTCAGATCCTTTCCCCAACAGTCCCCTTTGGCATGTTATCTAGTTTGCTGGATTGGGTTAGTAGTGGATATGAGTTTTAATCTTGGACCAATAATACTCTTTTACCATAGCAAGAAAATCCTCTAACACTCTAACTAAAGTCTCAAGTATACAAGGAAAATATAATTAGTACATACATCATTTAAATGATGGTTCCATGTAGTTTTAAATAATTCATGATAGTACTTCATTATCTTATTTGCTATTAAATAACCCTTTTAATTATATCTTAATATAATTAATTCTTTGAACACATATAACTTTATATCAAGAATCTCTCTTAATTAAGCCAGACTGGCTTTCCTTTTCATTCTTGATATTTATATAACATTATATTAATGTTTATCATCATCCTTTTCTTTACCATTCATAATCTAAGATACTTAATAAACTATTAAGTACTAAATAATTATAATGTCACAATAATTAAATAAGAAAAATTTATACGCAAAAATTGATATTATAATAACTGAATATCACATAGAATTTTTTGAGTCATTCTTCCCCCTTATAAGGATTCCATCCTCGGAATCACAAGCACAAGGTTACTCAAAAAGATTGGGGTAACTTTTCTTCATCTTTTCTTCGAGTTCCCACGTAACTTTTATCAACAATGTGGTTCCTCCCTATCACTTTTACAGAAGATATTATCTTATTTCTCAAAACTTGTTCCTTCCTGTCAATTATTTGAACATAAACTTCTTTATATGTTAGATCTTTTTCAACTTGAATAGGCTCATATTGAATTACATGCTTGTGATCTTGTTTATAAGGCCGTAGCACCGATACGTGAAATACATTATGAATGTGTCCTAATTCCGGAGGTAATGCTACTTCATAATCTACCTCACCTATTCGCTTCAGCACTTCAAAAGGTCCTATAAATCTTGGACTCAATTTTCCTTTCTTTTTGAATCTAATCTTTCCCTTCCAGGAGATACTTTTAAAAACACAAACGACCCTATGTCGAAATCTCTCTTTTGGCAGTGCAAATCTGCGTACTTCTTCTGCCTGTCTTGAGCCACTACCAATCTTGTTCGTATTCCTAGGATAATTTCCACTGTCTGTTGAACCATTTCTGGTCATAACAATTTACGTTCTCCTACCTCGTCCCAATAAAGTGGTGTTTTGCATTTCCTTCCGTATAATGCCTCGTAAGGCGACATTCCTATACTTGCGTGACAACTATTATTATACGTAAACTCGACCAAAGGTAGATGATCATCCCAATTCCCTTTGAAATCCATGACGCATGCTCTTAGCATATCTTCAAATGTTTGAATTGTCATTTCACCTTGACCGTCATTTTGAGGGTGATACACCGTACTCAAACTCAAATGTGTCCCCATACGTTCTTGTAGACTTCTCCAAAAATTAGATGTGAATCGCGGATCTCAATTAGATACGTTTGATAATGGAATGTCATGTCTTGATACAATCTCCTTAACGTATAATTTAGCCAATTGGTCCAAATTAAATTTGATTTTAATTGGTAAGAAATGCACTAATTTTGTCAATCGATCCACAATAACCCATATAACGTTGTATCCTTTTTGTGTAGTTGGAAGTCCCACACCGAAATCCATAGTTATGTGTTCCCATTTCCACTCTATAATTTCCAGTGGTTATAGTAATCCACTTGGTCTCTGATTCTTCGCTATCACTCTTTGACAAGTTAGGCACCTACTAACACATTCTACCACCTCTCTTTTTAAATTGGGCCACCAAAAGTGTTGTCGAATGTCTTGATACATCTTCGTGCTGCTCGGATGAATTGAGAAATTTGAACTGTGTTCTTCTTGTAAGATTTCTTCTTTTAGGTCAGGTACTGCTGGTACCCACACTCTTCCTTTGAGTCTCAATAACCCTTCTTTATCTATTTTAAACTTAGTGACCTCTCCTTCCTCTACTTGTTTCTTTACTTTGTTACATTCTTCATCTTGATCCTGGGATTCCTTTACTCTGTTCAATAAAACTGAACGAGTCTCAATGTTAAATAGTTTCTCTTCCGACTCTCTCAGATATTTCACTTCAATCTTCATTTTCTCCATTTCTTTGATGAGTTCCTCGTGAGCTGTTAGCATCTCTAATCTTTCTTGTCCCTTTTGGCTTAAAGCATCAGTGACTACGTTAGCTTTTTCGGGGTGATACAGAATCTCTCAATTGTAATCTTTGATTAGTTCTAACCACCTTCTCTGCTTAATATTCAATTCCTTATGTGTGAAGATATACTTCAGACTTTTATGGTCTGTGTATATCTCACATTTCTCGCCATACAAGTAATGTCTCCAAAATTTTAAAGCAAATACTATTGCTGCTAGTTCCAAGTCATGCGTAGAATACCCTTTCTCGTAATCCTTCAACTGGCATGATGCATACGCTATGACCTTGTCGTGCTGCATAAAAACACAACCAAGCCCTTTATGTGACGCATCGTAGTAAACTATGAAACCACCTGTATCGTCAGCCAAAGATAACACTGGTGCTTCGCTCAATCTTCTCTTTAGTTTTTGGAAACTCTCTTCACACTTTTTTGACCAAACGAACGTTACAACTTTTCTGGTTAAATTCGTCAAAGGTCCTGACAATTTTGAAAAATCTTTGAGGAATCTACGGTAATAACCTGCTAAACCTAAGAAGCCTCATATTTCTGTTGGTATCTTCAGTCGTTCCCAGTTAATTACCACCTCCACTTTTGCAGGATCTACTGATATTATAATAGTCCAAACCCTAATAAGGATTATTAATAAATATTTTAAATATTAAAATATTTATTATTATAATTGTATTAAATATTGTTATATAACAGTAAATGAGATATAACAATTAGTAAATTTAACTATGAAAACTTAATTTGAAAACCTAAGTTAAGAAACCCTAATTGATGTGATAAAATTATGTACTGCAAGTGCACAACGTCTATTCTAGATTTGGCAAGTACATGTCGAACCATAGAGACTAGATCAATTCTTTAATATATCATTAATTAATATTTTAGGCAAATTAGAAACAAAAATGGTGGAAAAGATTTATTAACTAAATTATGCAAACTATTAATTAATAATGAAAACTATTAATGAGAAAAGATACTAAGGAATCAGAATCCACCAAATATTAACATAATAAATAATTTCTTATTTCCTAAATTAATTCCCAAATTATTTTCCCTTCCCTTTAAAAATAATGATTCATATAATTAATATGAACAATCATAACTTATTAAAAATTCATAGATTAACTATACCTTATCAAAACCTCGCAATCAATATAAAAATCATATACAATTTATGCGGAGGAAAATATGAAGGCGAAAATAATTAGGCATTAGTTTTGGAACGAAAAGAAAATATTATTATGAAATACTTAGTTTCATCATCATCCTAGGTATTAGAAATTTAGCTAGCCATTGAATTAAAAATAAAAACAAATAATATTAGTACTACTATTTGCATGAAATAAGAACAATAATTAAAAGAGAATTTCTATTATATCAATAAAAGAAAGTTACAAATACTCCCTGACAGTGGTACCACACGTGATTGGAATAAGAGAAAAGACAAACTCTAAATATCTTACTTCCTTCAACACTAGTGAAAAACTAAGGAAAAGAAAATAACAATTGGTGCCCTTCTCTCTAAAACAAGAGACCTATTTATAGGGAGAATACATTTGTGCCATAATTTAGGTTCATTGAAATTGGACAGTTTTGTTCCCTTTTTTCCTCTTCTTTCCTTCTTGACTTCCATCTATATATATATGGTAATCCTCCAAGAGTCATTTTTCATATTTAAAATTGGATATAAATCCTTTATTTTCTCCCCAAGAAAAATAAATGTTATTTCCTATAAAACAAAATAAAATATATTAGTTAAATAAAATAAAAATATAAAATAATAAATATGAGAATATTAAAATGTATTAATTATGAGTTTATCAAATACCCCCATACCTAGCTTTTGCTCATCCTTGAGTAAAATAAAAATAAAACAAAAATTACATTACCCCATTTTCGTAGGAAACACGATTGCACTTAGCATGTGTATCAAGCCTTTAAACCCCAAGGTTACCCCAAGTGGACGATTTGTGTCTCGTGAGGGTTTGCAGTGAATATACCCACAAAATTCAAAAATATTTTTGGGTTTAACAAATTATGAAATTGAAACAAACTTCTAAATATCCATGGACATTATACATAAGAAAGATTAAATTCAAAATCACACTTTTACCTTATCAAAAATACTCAATCTTCATTTTAGACACCATCCTTCATTAAATCAATTCTATCTGATGCATACATGTGTATATGATGTAACTTTTAGTAGGGATTTTTACCATGAAAATCAAGCAAACTCATTTTTCTTTTTCTTCTTTATTTCTATTTTTTTCTTAACTTGTGCAATGTCTCATTTTTTTAGGCTTTTTAGAGTTACTCATGTAGCGAGCGTTTAGCCAATGACTCCCAAACCAGTTGATTTTAGGGCACTAGATGTAAAGACACCCATAAGGGCTTACGAACTCGAGTAACAAATGCCACAAAATTAGACTAGTCAAACTGCTTTTATCCATCACACTTTTCAGCGTGAATATCGATGCTTCCTGAGGCTTAGATACCCAGTTATTTCATTCAATGGACATTGAAGCAGTTATTTATTTCTTTTTTCAACTTTTTTTTTCTTTTTTTTTCTTCTTTTTTTCTTGAAATTGGTCAAATCATGGTTTATACCCCACAACTAATAGTTAGTGCGAACGTGAAGTGTAAAAATGCATAGGAACTTTATTTTACTCAAGATGGTGTTTCAAACTAAGATTTTGTAAAAGTTCTAAATCTTTCAATTTTATTCATAAATTTTAACTCCACGGGCACTTATTAGAATAAATTCAATCCATAAAAAGTCAAAAAATATTTCATTTTTTCAAAATTTTTTTTACTATATTTTTCTAAAAAAAAGTTCTAATATAATAATACAAACAAACTCCTCCTATACCTAAATCATGCATTGTCCTCAATGTATGAAAATGAAGAAAGAGAACAAAGAAATGAAAAAATTGGACCTCGTAGGATGGGGCAAGAGTCGGATGACAAAAGAAAAATATACATACAAACTTACAAATACAAGCACAGTGCCAATCATTCTGAATCAGGTGGGTCAACAAGGTACACCACCTCCTCTGGTTCGTTTGACATTTCTAAAAATGGTTGTTGTTGGCCATTCACTTTGAAATTTCTCCACTATTTGGATTTTTAATTTTGATTGCCCCATGAGAGTAAACTACCTTTACTAAAAAAGGTATATCCCATCTAGAATGCAATTTGCTAGGAAATAGATGTAGCCTAGAACTATACAAGAGAACTTTTTGACCAGGTGAATGATTTTCTCAAAATTGATTTATCATGAAAAAAATTTGTTCTTTCCTTGTAAATTTTAGCATTTTCATAAGCATCATTCCTAATCTCATCTAACTCAGCTAATTGCAATTGTCTATGACTCCCACCAGTGGACATATCAAAATTTAATTATTTTATGGTGCACAAAGCACGATGTTCAAGTTCAACCGATAAGTGACAAGCTTTCCCAAACACAAGCCTATACGGTGACATTGCTAAATTAGTCTTAAAGGCAGTACAGTAAGCCCACAATGCATCTAACAATTTGAGAGACCAGTCTTTTTATTGGAACTCACTGTTTTTTCCAATATTTATTTTATTTGCCTATTTGAGACTTCTACATGACCACTTGTTTGAGGGTGATATGGTGTTGCAAGCTTGTGGGTGATGGAATACTTTTTCAGCAAGGATGCAAAAGGCCGATTGAGAAAATGCTTTCTTTGATCGATGGTTATGGCCCTAGGAGTACCAAAGCGAGAAAAAATGTTCTCTATAAAAAATTTGACAACAACCTTGTTGTCATTGGTCTTGGTTGATATAGATTCTACCCACTTAGACACGTAATCCACCACAAGTAAAATGTACAGATTTCCAAAAGATTTTGGAAATGGGCCCATGAAATTGATTCCCACACATCAAACAATTCAATGACTAGAATGGGTTGCATTGGCATCATATTCCTCCTAGTGATCCTCCCTAATTGTTGACACCTATTACAATTGGCACAAAATTCTATGGCATCCTTAAATATACTATGCTAATAGAAACAACACTAGAGGACTTTGGTGACCATCTTTTTGCCTCCAAAATGTCCCCCACAAGCTTAGTTATGACAAAATGACAGAACACTCCTAAACTTTTGGTCTGGTACACACCTCCTAATGATTTGATTAGGGTAATATTTGAACAAATAGGGATCGTGTGACGCCCCCAAAATAGGTATACATCACCCATCTTGAGTCGCCAAATACATGGAACAAAATTCAAATACAACTTAATAATACAACTGTCGTGTAAAATACGACAAAACATAAACTGGGAGTTTTAATACGAATATTGTCTTCTAGACAGTATTCAACTCAAATGGAGTCCTCAATACATTTATTATCACACTATTTCATAGAATAGTGAGGACTACTAATGCTATCATCAGGACCGTCACTCCGTTCCCCGACTAGTCCCGGTTACGTTCTCATTTTCTGAAGAGAACAATGAAAGTAAAAGGGTGAGCTCAACTAGCCCAGTAAGAAATATTATGACTAAGATAATGCAGAATAATTTATCGTTAGCCTTCAACAGTGTTAAACTGATAAAATATAACAAACATCAAATTTAACTGCAGCGGAACAAGCAATCCATTAGAAGAGTCAAGTAGAGAATAAAATCTACTATCTTCTATGTTTTAAAAGGTTTTTCATCACTTTTATCGCTGAGAATCAGCTTAATAAATAATCCACATCATCCCTGCACTACGGCCAAGGATATTCATTAGTATCACGACCACACATTATCCATGCACTACGGGCCAAGGATATTTGTGTATTCATCAATGGTCATGATCATGCCAACAACTGTCCATCAATGCACTACGGGCCAATGAGGACTTTTACCACATCATTTGTAACATTACGGTCATGATTATACCGAATAATCGTTGATCATAATCATACCAAGTCCATCTATGCACTACAGGCCACAGATGACTTTAAACATAATATAAACATGAGGATGATGACATTGATATAAGAATTCAATAAAACAAGTTCAAAGATAAATTTTTAAAGATTTATAATTTAATTTATCCAGAAATCAATAACGTCCAAATTATCAACATGATACTGCTTTGTGGAGTAAAATTCAAGAATAATAATGTACCAAAAATAATTTAGACCGAAAACGAATTAATTTTTATCATGAATAGTACCTCGGGTGAATAGTACTCGAGTGAATAGTACTTCAAGAATAGTAATCCCATGAATAGTACTCCGGTATGAAAAAGTTAAAACTTATCAAGAAATTCTCAGAATAATATTTTCATGAAAAGATACTGGATGAAGCACAAATATCAAGGATATTCTACTAATTTCATGGAGTATAGAAGCCAAAATTTTAACAAAATGAGTATAGAATTCGAAATCTGAAACAAAATAATATTACTTACATATTACAGAGTATGGAAGAAAATATTATTTCAAGTGAATATTGAACAAAATAACATCCCTTACCTTGAAAAGAAGAGTATTCCAACTGGTATAGCAGGGATATTCTTGAAGAAAACTTTCACTGTTTTCTACGCTCAAAACTTTCTAAAACTCTAAAGAAATACGCTCAAGATTATAGAAGAAAAATTCTCTGATTCTGGTGTGATTTTCAATTCTAACTAAGCACCCTATTTATAGAAAAATGTTAGAACGCCAAAGGAGACTAAATTAATAAAATATTAATTTTTCTTATTCAAGCACGCCATCTATGGAAGCACACTTCATTTGAAAAAAAACTCAGCAGATTTTTCTACAAAAGGACAAGAGTGGGCCCCACCTATTTTTTAATAAAAAAATATTTAATCTCCGAAACTTCAATAATTCATAACAAATAGCCTTTTTATCAGAAAAATATAAATTTTATGTCCATTCTATAGGAAATTGAATTCTCTACAACTTTGTAAGTTTAAGTTTTTCGAAATTTCAAACAGAAAATATTCGAATTTCACAAACGGACAATTTTCAACACCTCTTAAAATTCATAACAAATCATACGTTAATTTTTAACGGTTTAAAATTTGTAGACATATACTCAACTTATATATGTATAACATATCCAAAAATCATAACGATCCAACAGTCAGATTAAAATTATAACTCACGCAATAGAGCTTTAAGAACACCGATTTAAACTTTTAATACATCCAATCCGACCAAATACTGATAAAACACCTCAACATTAATTCCTTCATTTATAACCACATAAAATAAATATTTTTCTATCCATCATTTATGTCCACATAAAATAAATATCTTCTTATCATATAAATCAATAATTAATTATTCACAAATAATATTACAAAATCACAATAATGACAACCAGGCCGTTTTCAGGAAAGAGGGGGCTTTCCGGTAAGGATTTCTCCTTACTGGCGCGTAATTTGGTGACCAAACCTCTCCTTGACAGAATTTTCTAGACATTGCCAATAATGCTATCTAATAATATTATTCAAATAATATGAATTATTGATCTGATAATGAAAAATACTGTGCAGTGACAATTATTGAAACAACAATAATGTAAAATATCAACGCAACAATTATTGAACCAATAAAATAAAATATTAAACAGTAATTACTATAACAATTATTGAGTAGTGCCTTCTTACGTAAGAATCAATAATTCAAAAATACTGTGCAATAACGTGTGCTACTGTGCAACAACGCGTATTACTGTATTTTAACCACCAGGTATTCTAACAATTAACGGTAAAACTTTCGCCGTTATTTTATAAAAAGATATTTTTATCGTTTTCTCAATCCGACAATAATTCTGTTGTGGGGTCCACCAATGATTGTGCCGTCGTACGAATATTTCCTGTTTAAAACGAATATTCTCCGACCAGTCGAATATTATATAACAACTTACGTACTTTGCAAAATTTATAAATATTACCCACAACTATAACATTATATCAAATTCACTCCGTAATATTTAAAAATGATATTTATAAAAAATTCATCTTTATTCATAAAAGTTGGGGTCTTACAACCTCCCCTTCTTATGAAATTTCGCCCTCAAAATTAGGGTACGTACCTGGTATGTCGAAGAGATAAGGATACCTTGATTTCATTTCAGATTCTAACTCCCAGATCATTTCCTCAACACCGTGGTTTCTCTACAAAACTTTGACTTGAGGTATAACCTTGGAGCATAAAATATGCTCCTTCTTATCCAAGATTTTAACAGGAACCTCTTCATACGTTAAATCTTCCGCTATTTCATCTAGTTCTAACTCAATAATGTGGTTCGAGTCTTTCACATATTTACGTAACATAGATATGTTAAAAATGTTATGAACACGAGACATACTTGGCAGTAAGGCGAGTCTATAGGCCACAGTTCCTACTCGTTCGAGGACTAAAAATGGGCCAACGAATCGAGGATTTAGCTTTCCTCTCTTTCCAAATCTCTTAACTCCTTTCCATGGAGCAACACGTAACAACACATGTTCTCCAATATTGAATTCTACGTTCTTTCGATGAAGATCAGCATAATTCTTTTGTCAATCTTATGAGGTTTTTAAATGTTGTCGGATCGTTTGAATCTTTTCCATAGTCATACGTACCAACTCCGATCCCAACAACGTTGCTTCACCCACCTCATCCCAGCATACTGGAGAACGACACTTTCTTCCATACAACGCCTCGAATGGAGCCATGCTAATACTTGCTTGATAACTGTTATTATAGGAAAACTCCACCAATGGTAAGAACTTATCCCAACTTCCCTTGAAGTCAAGGACATAGAGTCTTAATAGATCTTCAAGAGTTTGAATAGTCCTCTCTGACTGCCCGTCCGTTTGAGGATGATAAGCTGAACTAAATCGTAAATTCGTGCCCATAGCTTTTTGTAAACTAACCCAAAATCTTGAAGTGAATCTTGGGTCTCGATCAGAAACTATGGATACTGGCATACCATGCAATCTTATAATTTCGTTTATGTACATACGAGCAAGACGTTCAAGTGTATAAGTTTCTCGTATAGGTAAGAAATGAGCCGACTTGGTCAATCTATCAACAATGACTCAAATCGCATTTATACCTTGAGAAACCTTGGGAAGACCGGTAACGAAATCTATGGTAATGTGCTCCCACTTCTATTCTGGAATTTCAAGTGGTTGCAATGGACCTTTTGGTACTTGATGCTCCGCCTTGACTCGTTGACAAGTTAGACACCTTGAGACAAACTCCGCGATCTCTCTCTTCATATTGCTCCACCAAAATATATGTCAAAGTTCATGATACATTTTGGTACTCCCAGGATGGATTGCAAACGGTGTGTTGTGCGCCTCCATTATGATTTTATACTTTAAATCAGGGTCGTTAGGAACACAAAGTCTGGAGTTGACTCGAAGTATTCCTTCTTCATCAATTCTTGTTTTTGATATAGCACCTTCTTGTACTTTCTTCCTCATACGCATCAGCTCCAGGTCTGTAGCTTGAGTAGCTTTAACTTTATCTATTAAAGTCGGTTCTACTCGTATATTCGCTATCATCACATGGGTCCCCGGAGTCTTTAATTCTATCTCCATCATTTGAAAGTCATATAAAATGGGCCTTTGCGTTGATAATATCGCACTCGTACCCGCATATGATCTTCTACTCAATGCGTCAGTTACTATATTCGCTTTACCAAGATGGTATTGAATGGTATGATCATAATATTTTTACAGTTCAAGCCAATGTCGTTGTCGCATGTTGAGTTCCTTTTGGGTGAAGAAATATTTGAGGCTTTTATGATCCGTAAAGATATCCACTTTCTCCCCATACAATTAGCCTCCAAATTTTAAGTGCGAAGACAACAACTGCCAACTCTAGATCATGAGTAGGATAATTCTTCTCATATTCTTTGAGTTGTCGAGAGGTATAGGCTATGACTTTCCCATATTGCATGAGAACACATCCTAACCCTTTGCCCGAAGCATCACTGTAGATGACAAATCCCTCCGAGCCAGATGGTATTGTCAGAACAGGTGCTGAAATGAGTCTCCTCTTGAGTTCTTAAAAACTCTTCTCACATTCCACGCTCCAACCGAATTTTGTATCTTTCTGAGTCAGCTGAGTTAATGGAGTAGCGATTCGAGAAAACCCTTCTATGAATCTTCGATAATAACCAGCTAAGCTGAGAAAGCTACGTACTTCGGTCACTGATTTTGGTTGCTTCCAGCTTTGAATAGCTTCAATCTTTGTCGGGTCAACAGATATTTCATGACTTGATACTACATGCCCAAGGAATGCTACTTCCTCAAGCCAGAATTCGCATTTCTTCAACTTGGCATAAAGCTTGTTTTCATGAAACTTTTGGAGTATCAGCCTCAAGTGTTGCTCAAGATCTTTATGGCTTTTGGAATATATGAGAATGTCATCAATAAAGACAACCACAAAATGATCCAAATATTCCTTGAATACTCGGTTCATCATATCCATAAAGGCAGCAGGAGCATTAGTCAATCCAAAAGACATGACTAAGAATTCATAATGCTCGTACCGAGTTCTGAAAGCCGTCTTTGGAATGTCATCGATTCTAACCTTTAACTGATGATATCCGATACGAAGATCGATCTTTGAAAAGAATTTAGCGCCTTGCAACTGGTCAAACAGGACATCAATACGTGGCAACGGATATCTATTTTTGACAATGACATGATTCAACTCCCGATAATTAATATAAAGTCGCATACTCCCATCTTTCTTCTTCATGAATAGAATATGAGCACCCCAAGGAGATGTACTAGGACGAATGAAATCGATGTCTAACAATTCTTACAATTGGGTCTTTAACTCCCGAAGTTCAATAGGAGCCATTCAATATGAGGCTTTGGAAATGGGTTTTGTACCAGGTTCAAGGTCGATACAAAATTCAATTTCTCGCTCTGGGGGTAGGTCAGGAAGTTCTTCAGGGAATACGTCAGGAAATTTATTAATAATAGAAATATCATTTAAAACTGACGTATTTTTGTTTAAATCCGTGACATGAGCTAAGAAAGCTTAACATCCGTTTTACAATAAACAAATAGCTTTATGGCTTGAGATGACAGTGATTGATTTTAATGGTTTGGTTGTTTGAATTCGCATAATAGGTTGGTTAGGAATATGAAAGCTAACAACCTTACGAAAATAATCAATTTTTGCATGATGAGTAGTTAACCAATTAATCCCTAGAATTACATCAAATGCAAGTATTTTCAATGAAATAAGATCGACAGGTAATGTGAGGGTACTGATTTGAACCAAACAAGACTTATAAACAGTGGATGTAATGAAGGTTTCTCCCAACAGAGTTTCAACAGATAAGTCAAAGTCTAATTTCTCTGGAGTCAAATTTAAACGTTGAGCACAAGTAGGAGAAATAAAAGAATGGGTAGAACCGGTATCAAATAAGGTATAGACTTTGCTAGAGTTTATAATAAGCTTACCCGTGATGACCTCGTTCGGGTTCCTTGCTTTCTGGGAGGTCACGGCAAACGCTCTCCCTTGAACTACCGGTTTTAACTTTTCTAGGACGGCCTTTGGTGCCTCCCTCCCAGCTGGACTTGCCTTCCCTGAACGATAAAATCGAGCTAAGTGACCTTCTCTTCCATAATTATAACACATTTTGGACTGCTGCGCACAGTTTTGACTGATATGTCCCTCCCCTCCGTATTTGAAGCATATGATAGGTGGTCGTTCTCCTTCCTTAACAATGGGTGCTGATGCTGACGTCTTTCTATCATTGCTGAATCTCCTCTTCTTGAAATGTCTATTCTTATTGTCTTAGCCATGATTACAATCGAAGTGGTTACCATTTATGGCATGTTAATTCCCTCCTTGTTTGTTATCACCGCTTCGATGACTGTTACCACTGGTATTATCATTTTGTCAGCTGCTTTCTCTTGGTTGGGTTGACTCGTTATCACGCTCCAATAACTGAGCCCTATTTACAACATCTGAATACAAACACAGTTTATGAGAAATTAGATATTGACGTATCTCGAGTTTCAAACTTCTTAGAAACATTCGCGTCATTCTCTCCTCATTATCAACCAAGTGAGACGTAAATCGGGATAACTCGGAAAACTTAGCTTCGTACTGCGACACGGTCATATTGTTCTGCTCCAACTTGATGAACTCTACCTCTTTCATGTGACGAATACTTTTGGGAAAGTACTTGTCGTTGAACAGTTCTTGAAACTTCTCCCAAGACATCTTCAGTGCGGCAGGTTGAGTACGCTTTACAGATTCCCACCAGTAATCTATTTTTGCCCGCAACATGAAGGTGGCAAAGGGAACCTTTTGGTCCTCGGAGCATCCCAAGACATCAAATATCTTGTTGATCTGCTTTATCCACGTCTCCACCTTAAGTGGTTTTGGCTCTCCAAAAAACTCCGGTGGTTCCAACTCCTTGAACTGTTTAGCAGTGACCGTCCGAGAGTTGCCAGTGTTTCCACCTGCATTTCGAACAGGAGTCTCTCTTGCCTGATGTTACATGAATTGCAGAAAGCCTCTGAACATTTCATCGTTCATCATTTGGTCAGTGTTGTTATTTATGTGAGGATTGTTGCCTTCATGATGTACATTATCCTGATTGTTGATCTGTGGAGACTCAACGGTCTCCTGTGCTCCATTGCTATTCTCAACATTCTCAAATGTCATTTTCAAATACTTCCACAAAATAAGGGTTAATTGACATGTCACATATTATCCATATACTCTAACCGACCAATTAAATACCAAATAAACTTAGGTAGGTCATACTAGCGAAGGAATTCCCCGTCTCTCCCCTCCTAGTTCTTGTCTCACATCTCAGCCAGGGATCATATCCCTAAGCTTTGATACCAACTGTGACACCCCCAAAATAGGTATACATCACCCATCTTGAGTCGCCAAATACATGGTACAAAATTCAAATACATCTGTCGTGTAAAATACGACAAAACATAAACTGAGAGTTTTAATACGAATATTGTCTTCTAGACAGTATTCAACTCAAATGGAGTCCTCAATACATTTATTATCACACTATTTTATAGAATAGTGAGGACTACTAATGCTATCATCTGGACCGTCACTCCATTCCCTGACTAGTCCCGGCTACGTTCTCATTTTCTGAAGAGAACAATGAAAGTAAAAGGGTGAGCTCAACTAGCTCAGTAAGAAATATTATGACTAAGATAATGCAGAATAATTTATCGTTAGCCTTCAACAGTGTTAAACTAATAAAATATAACAAACATCAAGTTTAACTGCAGCCGAGCAAGTAATCTATTAGAAGAGTCAAGTAGAGAATAAAATCTACTATCTTCTATGATTTAAAAGGTTTTTTGTAAGACCCCGAATTTTATGAAATAAAAGTATTCAATTTTTTTTATAATTACAATTCAGTAAATGGTTAAATTGATAAAAAATTAAAGTTATAGGTGAAATGTGAAAATTTTTCAAAATAAACAAGTGGTTATAAAATAATCATTGTTGTCGGGGAATATTCGTTGGTCGTGGAATATTATTTCTGTCGGGGAATATTCGTACGACGACGCATCTATTTGTGGGCCCCATAACGAAAAACGGTCGGATGAAGATAACGACAAAAATTGAGTTTTTATAATTAACGGCGTAGTTGTTACCGTTAACACTATTGGAATACCCGGTGGTTAAAATACAGTAATACACGTTATTGCGCAGTATTTTTGAAATTATTGATTCTTACATAAGAAGGCATTACTGAATAATTGTCACAGTAATTACTGTTCAATATTTTATTTTATTGATTCAATAATTGCTGCGTTGATATTTTATATTATTGTTGTTTCAATAATTATTGCTGCACAGTATTTTCTATTATCAGATCAATAATTCATATTATTTGAATAATATTATTGGATAGCATTATTGGCAATGTCTAGAAAGTTCTGTCTAAGGAGAGGTTTGGTTATCTAATTGCGCGCCAATAAGGAGAAATCCTTATTGGAAAGCCCCCTCTTTCCTGGGAACGGTCTGGTTGTCATAAATGTGATTCTGTAATATTAATTGTGAATAATTAATTATTGATTCATATGATAAGGAAATATTTATTTTATGTGAATATAAATGTTGGATATATTTTGTGGTTAAAAATGAAGGAGTTAATGTTGAGGTGTTTTATCAGTATTTTTATCGGAATGGAGGTATTAAAAATCAATCAGGGTTTTTGAGATATATTGCGGGGGTTATAATTTTTAATCCGACCATTGGATCGTTGTGATTTTTGGATATGTTATACATATATAAGTTGAGTATATGTCTACAAATTTTGAACCGTTAAAAATATACGTATGATTTGTTATGAATTTTAAGAGATGACTGGTTTAGAAATTGTAGAAGTTTCGGAATTTATCATTTTGGTGAAAAATTCTAGAATTGGTGGGCCCCACTCTTGATTGGTGAAGAAATGTGCTGAGATTTTTATTCAAATGTGGTGGGTGGGAATAATAGCAGGTAAAGCCATCAGGTTGCAGGTTAAGTCTGCTTCGGCGTGCTAATATTTTCCTATAAATAGAGGGCTAAGTTAGAATTGAAAATCACACCAGAAACATAAGCTTTCTCTCTTTCTCTCTCTATATTATGAAGCATATTTTGTGAGTATTTAGATACTTTGAGAGTTGCTATTCAGTGCAAGTTTCCTTCGGCTTTGCATTCCAGTCAGAAATACTGCACTTTTGAGGTAAGGGATAGTAAGGGATTTTAAGGGTTGTTATGTTTTTCAGTTTCGTAATTTTTTTGATCTTCCAAAAATTCTGAAAAAATTTAAAATGATATTTTGATGAGTTTTATTGATTGTGTCCAAAAATGGTGATTTTTGGATGTATAGATTAAGAGTTGTGAATTTTATGAGAAAAGACTATTTTAAAAGTAACCGCTTATAACTCCTTGTGTTTAACTCCAAAATTGATAAAATTTTTATTGAAAGTATATCAATATAATATCAGTGTACTCTGTGAATTTCAGAATTTTTGGATAAAATTACAATTTATGATAAATGTCTAAATATTCGGCTGTTTTGGCCATATGAAAAATAGTAAATGAGTTTTAAAAATTCTGAGAAAAATATATGTTCAATATGGGACTATATTCTGCTAAATCCCAGAAAAGAAAATATTATTGGGACTGATTTGGTATTTTTTATGAAAATAGACTAGTTATGAGAAAATGAATTAAATATGTTATGTGAAGTAAGAAAATTGGAAAATAGGATTTTATGGCTTGAGAATCCTATATGAGGTATATGCAGATTTTTGATGAGGGTTTTGGTTATTGGTAATGAAATCTTAAGAGTTGGCATTTTATGATGATTAAATGCATTAATTAGTAAAATGTAAACAATTTAAATAAATTGTTTATAAGCTTAAGAAATATTATTATTTCAATATCATTATACCGAAATATTGGTATGAATTTTATTGTGGAATTTCTACATTTTTCATGTCGAGTTACTATTCATGAATTATTATTCACGAGTTACTATTCATGAGTTACTATTCACGAGTTACTATTCACGACAAAATTAGTTTCTTTTTCTGACCAAATTATAGTTGATTTATGAATATTACTCTTGAGATTAAATCTATATTTTGATTATATTGATTTTATTATCATATACAACATTTTTATAACCCTACTGATGATATTTCTCTTTGACTTGAGTGTAAAGATGAGTAGATTTTTGGTATGATCATGACTATAGGTTCCCTTTGGCCAGTAGTGCAAAGTTGAATTGTTGATTAGTATGATCATGACCATTGAATTTATAATTGAATATCTTTAGCTTAAGTGCAAAGGGTTAGGATGTGTTCTCATGCAACATGGGAAAATCATAGCCTATGCCTCGCGACAACTCAAAGAATATGAGAGGAATTATCCTACTCATGATTTAGAGTTGGCAGCAGTCATTTTCGCGTTGAAGATTTGGAGACACTACCTGTATGGGGAGAAAGTGGAGATCTATACGGATCATAAAAGCCTCAAATATTTCTTCACCCAAAAGGAACTCAACATGCGGCAACGACGTTGGCTTGAGCTATTGAAAGATTACGATCATACCATCCAATATCATCCTGGAAAAGCGAACGTAGTAGCTGATGCATTGAGTAGAAGATCATACGCGGGTACGAGTGCAATGGTGTTAACACAAAGGCCCATTTTGTATGATTTGCAAAGGATGGAGATAGAGATGAAGGCTCCAAGTACCCACATGATGATATCAAATATACGAGTAGAACCGACTTTTAATTGATAAAGTTAAAGCCGCTCAAGCTACGGACATAGAGCTGATGCGTATGAAGAAGAAAGTGCAAGAAGGTGCTATTCCTGAAGCAAGAATCGATGAAGAAGGAATACTTCGAGTCAACTCCAGACTTTGTGTTCCTAACGATTTTGACTTGAAGCATAGAATCATGATGGAGGCACACAACACCCCGTTTGCAATCCATCCTGGGAGTACCAAAATGTATCACGATCTTCGACATACATTTTGGTGGAGCAATATGAAAAGAGAGATCGCGGAGTTTATCTCGAGGTGTTTAATTTGTCAACGTATAAAGGCGGAGCATCAAGTGCCAAAGGGTCCATTGCAACCACTTGAGATTTTGAAATGGAAGTGGGAACACATTACCATGGATTTCGTTACAGGTCTTCCCAAGGTTTCTCAAGGCATAGATGCGATTTGGGTTATTGTTGATAGATTAACCAAGTCTGCTCATTTCTTACTGATACATGAGACTTATTCCCTTGAACGTCTTGCTAGTATATATGTGAACGAGATTATGAGATTGCATGGTATGCCAGTATCCATAGTTTCGGATCGTGACCCAAGATTCACTTCACGATTTTGGGTTAGCTTGCAGAAAGCTATGGGCACGGATTTACGATTCAGTTCGGCAATACCATCCTCAAACGGACGGACAATCAGAGAGGACTATTCAAACTCTTGAAGATCTATTAAGACTCTGTGTCCTAGATCTCAAAGGGAGTTGGGATAAGTACCTACCATTGGTGGAATTCTCCTACAACAACAGTTATCAGGCGAGCATAGGTGTGGCTCCATTCGAGGTGTTGTATGGAAGAAAATGTCGTTCTCCAGTATGCTGGGACGAGGTGGGTGAAGCAACATTGTTGGGACCAGAGTTGGTACGCATGACTACAGAGAAGATCCAAACGATTCGACAACGTATACAAACGGCACGGGATCGACAAAAGAGTTACGCGGATCTTCATCGGAAGGACGTGGAATTTAATATTGGGGATCATGTATTGTTACGTGTTGCACCATGGAAGGGAGTTACAAGATTTGGGAAGAGAGGAAAGCTCAATCCAAGATTTGTTGGTCCATTTGAGATTCTTGAGCGAATAGAAAATGTGGCATATAGACTCGCATTACCTCCAAGTATGTCTCGTGTTCATAATGTTTTTCACATATCTATGCTTCGTAAATATGTTAAAGACCCGAACCACATTATTGAGTTAGAACCAGACGAGATAGCTGAAGATTTAACGTACGAGGAGGTACCTGTTAAGATTTTGGATAGGAAAGAGCATGTCCTACGCACAAAGGTTATACCACAAGTTAAGGTTTTGTGGAAAAACCATGCAATTGAAGAAATGACCTGGGAGTTGGAATCAGAAATGAAAGCGAGGTATCCTCACCTTTTCAAAATATCAGGTACGCACGTCAATTTCGATGACGAAATTTCATAAGGAGGGGAGGTTGTAAGACCCCAGCTTATTAATGAATAAAATCAAATTTTCTCTATTTATTATTGTGAATAATAAGGGGTTAATTTGATATAATACTTTGGTTATGGGTGAAATGTGCAAATTTTGCAAAATAAGCAAGTGGTTATAAAATATTTATTTTGTCGGAGAATATTCGTTTGGTCGTGAAATATTCTTCTGTCGGGGAATATTCGTACGACGGCGCAGCCTTGTGTGGGCCCCATAACGGAAAGCGATTGGATGAAGAAACGACAAGTATAAGTTGTTTATAAACAACGACGTTGTTGTTACCGTTAATACTGTTGGAATACCCGGCGGTTAAAATACAGTAGCACACGGTATTGCACCAATTATTGATTCTTACGTAAGAAGGCACTACTCAATAATTGTTACAGTAGTTATTGTTCAATATTTTATTTTATTGATTCAATAATTGCTACGTTGATATTTTATATTATTGTTATTTCAATAATTATTGCTGCACAGTATTTTCCTTTATCAGATCAATAATTCATATTATTTGAATAATATTATTAGATAACATTATTGGCAATGTCTAGAAAGTTCTGTCTAAGGAGAGTTTTGGTCATCTAATTGTGCGCCAGTAAGAAGAAATCCTTATTGGAAAGCCCCATCTTTCCTGGGAACGGCCTGGTTGTCATAAATGTGATTCTATAATAATATTTGTGAATAATTAATCATTGATTCATATGATAAAGAAATATTTATTTTATGTGGATATAAATGAGGGATATATTTTTGTGGTTAAAAATGAAGGAGTTAATGTTGAGGTTTTTATCAGTATTTTTGTCGGAATGGAGGTTTTAAAAATTAGGATTTTTGAGATATTTTGCGGGGGTTATAATTTTTAATCCGACTGTTGGATCGTGGTAACTTTTGGATATGTTAATCATATATAAGTTGAGTATATGTCCATAAATTTTAAACCATTAAAAATGAATATATGATTTGTTATGAATTTTACGAGATGACTGGTTCAGAAATTGTTGAATTTTCGGAGTTAATCATTTTGGTAGAAAATTTTAGAATTAGTGGGCCCCACTCTTGGTTGGTGAAGAAATGTGCTGAGATTTTTATTCAAATGTGGTGGGTGAGAATAGTAGCAGGTAAAGCCATCAGGTTGTAGGTTAAGTCTGCTTCGGCGTGCTAACATTTTCCTATAAATAGAGGGCTATGTTAGAATTAAAAATCACACCAGAAACAAGTTTTCTCCCTCTCTAAATTATTGAGTGTATTTTGTGAGTATTTAGATACTTGGTGAGTTACTATTCATCAGTGCAAGTTTATTTCAGCGTCATATCCGATATCCAGTCAGAAGTGCTGAGTCGCCAACCTATTCTGAGTCGCCAAATTCATGGTATAGAAAACAACTACAACTTTATTACAACAATTGTCGTGCAAAATACAACAACATATATGCTGTGAGTTTGGATATAAATATATACCAACTGTGACTCTTATCCCAACCTTGGATAGCACGTCACAATGACACCTTACATAAAGGTATAGTCAAAAACTATTTTAGAAATTAGAATCTTTGGGAAGTGCTCAAGGAAACCTTCGTACATGGGAGGCCATGCGCCTAAGTTATGATAGATATCATATGGCCACAGAATTATCCTTGGTTGACCCAATATACCCCAAAGAAAAATGAAAAGATTACTATCATATTCTTCCCAATGGTAAGTCTTCTTTTGACTTATCATTATCTCCACTGTCTCTAATTGAGAATTATACTTCAAACAAACACCAAGATTATATAGGTAGTGCTTGTAAATATACTCAGCAAGTGGATGAGCACAATCCTGTCTTATAATGACACGAGGTTGTATGTCATTAGACATCTTGTATGGTAGTGGCAAAACACCCTTCCAACGTTGGGTTCGCTTCACCTTAGATGATTCACCAAATATAACTACTAAATGATGACCATCGTTCTATTCCCCTGTTACCCCCGCTCGACCCAGCTACACTCTTATTACCTGAAAGGAATTGTGAAACAGAAGGGTGAGCACAACTAGCCCAGTAAAGATTATCATGACTAAAGATAAATAAATTATCAATAGCGTTCAACAGAATTAAATCAGAGATTTAGAACATATGGTAGATGATAAAAATTTTCAACCATAGTTGCAGCGGAACGAGCAAACCATTAGAAGAGTCAAATAGACCATAAAGTCAATTATCTTCTCCACATTAAAAGTCCTCCAATAATGTTTTATCCCTGTAACATTAATCAACAGTTCTTTTTCACAATTATATGAATAAATCATAATCATAATTGTAATTCTAAATTCCTCTTCGCATTCAGGATGAAGATAATTTTTCTCACATGTCTTTACCTGAAACATCAAAGATCATGGTTATACCAAATCACAGTTCCTGTTTATAATCATATTAATAAATTCATCTTTGCACTACAGGCCAACGATATTCGTCAACAGTTTATCTTTGCACTACTGGCCAAAGATATTCAACAACAAGTCATCTTTGCACTACGGGCCAAAGATATTCATCAACAATTCATCTTTGCACTACATGCCAAAGATATTCCTCAACGGTTCATATTTGCACTACAGGCCAAATATATTAATATCTCAAAGAAATATATAATCATTTCAGAATTTATATAAACAATAATTATAACCATGTTGATCATTTCACCTTTGCACTTAAGCTAAAGATATTCAATTATAAATTCATTGGTCATGATCATACCAGTCAACAATTCAACTTTGCACTACTGGCCAAAGGGAAGCCATAGTCATGATCATACCAACAATCTACCCATCTTTACACTCAAGTGAAAGAGAATTTCAACATCAGGGTTATAAAAATATTATATATGATAATAAAAATAATATGATCAAAATATAGATTTAATCTTAAGAGTAATATTCATAAATCAACTATAATTTGGTCAGAAAAAGAAACCAATTTTGTCGTGGATAGTAACTCGTGAATACTAACTCATGAATAGTAACTCGTGAATAGTAACTCGTGAATAATAACTCATGAATAGTAAACCCGATACAAAAAGGTAGAAATTTCACAATAAAATATATACCAATATTTCGGTATAATGATATTGAAAAAATAATATTTCTTAAGCTTATAAACAATTTATTTAAATTATTTACATTTTAGTAATTAATGCATTTAATCATCATAAAATGCCAACTCTTAAGATTTCATTACCAATAACCAAAACCCTCATCAAAAATCTGCATATACCTCATATAGGATTCTCAAGCCATAAAATCCTATTTTCCAATTTTCTTACTTCACATAACATATTTAATTCATTTTCTCATAACTAGTCCATTTTCATAAAAAATACCAAATCAGTTTCAAAAATATTTCTTTTCTGGAATTTAGCAGAATATTGTCCCATATTGAACATATATTTTTCTCAGAATTTTTAAAACTCATTTACTATTTTTCATATGGCCAAAACAGCCGAATATTTAGACATTTATCATAAATAGTAATTTTATCCAAAAATTCCGAAATTCACAGAGTACACCGATATTATATAGATATACTTCCAATAAAATTTTTATTAATTTTGGGGTTAACCACAAGGAGTTATAAGCGGTTACTTTTAAAATAGTATTTTCCCGTAAAACTCATAACTCTTAATCTATACATCCAAAAATCACCATTTTTGGACACATTCAATAAAACTTATCAAAATATCATTTCAAATTTTTCCAGAATTTTCTGAAGGTTAGAAAAATTACGAACTGAAAAAAATATAATAACCCTTAAAATCCCTTACTATCCCTTACCTCAAAAGAGCAGCACTTCTGACTGGATATCGGATATGACGCTGAAAGAAACTTGCACCGATGAATAGTAACTCACCAAGTATCTAAATACTCATAAAATACACTCAATAATCTAGAGAGAGAGAAAGAGAGAAAACTTATTTCTAGTGTGATTTTCAATTCTAACTTAGCCCTCAATTTATAGGAAAATGTTAGCACGCCAAAGCAGACTTAACCTGCAACCTGATGACTTTACCTGCTACTATTCCACCCACCAAAAATCAGCCATCTTCCCCAACAACCAAAAGTGGGGCCCACCCATTTCTAGAATTTTCTACCAAAATTATTTATAAACCTAATTTCCAAATTAGTCAACTCTTAAAATTCATAACAAATCATTCGTTCATTTTTAACGGTTCAAAATTTGTGAACATATACTCAACTTATATATGTATAACATATCTAAAAATTACCACGATCCAACGGTCGGATTAAAATTTATAACCCTCACAAAATATCTCAAAAATCCTAATTTGATTTTCAATACCTCCGTTCCGACAAAAATACAGATAAAACACCTCAACATTAACTCTTTCATTTTTAATCACAAAAATATAACCCTCATTTATATCCACAATAAATATTTTCTTATCATATGAATCAATAATTAGTTATTAACAAATAATATTACAGAATCACATTTATGACAACCAGGCCGTTCCCATGAAAGAGGGGGCTTTTCAATAAGGATTTCTCCTTACTAGCGCGCAATTAAATGACCAAACCTCTCCTTAGACAGAACTTTCTAGACATTGCCAAAATGCTATCTAATAATATTATTTAAATAATATGAGTTATTGATCTGATAATGAAAAATACTGTGCACCAACAATTATTGAAACAACAATAATATAAAATATCAACGCAGCAATTATTGAATCAATAAAATAAAATATTAAACAGTAAATACTGTAACAATTATTGTGTAGTGCCTTCTTACGTAAGAATCAATAATTGAAAAAAATACTGTGCAATACCGTGTGCTACTGTACAACTACGCGTATTACTGTATTTTAATCACCGGGTATTTCAACAGTGTTAACAGTAAAAACTACGCCGTTATTTATAAAAACTCAATTTTGTCGTTTTCTTCATCCGACAGTTATTCTGTTATGGGGTCCATAAATGGCTGCGCCGTCGTACCAATATTCCCCGTCTTTCCCCTCCTAATTCTTGTCTCACATCTCAGCAAGGGATCATATCCCTAAGCTTTGATACCAACTGTGACGCCCCCAAAAAAGGTATACAACACCCATTCTGAGCCGCCAAATACATGGTACAGAAAGCAAACTACAACTTCAATAATATAATTGTCGTGTGAAATACGACAACACATACTGTGAGTTTAAATATAAATATTATCTTCTAGACAATATCCACACTCAAATAAGTCCTCAATACAATTATTCAAACACTATTTTACAGAAATAGTGAGGACTGCTAAAATATCTTTCTAGAACCATCACTCCATACCCCGACTAGATCCTGCTATGTGCTCACCTCCTGAGAAGAAAAATGAAACAAAAATAAAAAGTGTGAGCTCAACTAGCCCAGTAAAGAATATTATGACTAAGATAATATACAACAAATTATCATTAGTATTCAACAGGAAAAAATCTGATAGAATATAATCGACAACAAGTTTTAGATCAACAACTGCAGCAGAAACAGCAAACCATTAGAAGAGTCAAGTAGAGAATGAATTCTACTATCTTCTAAGATCTAAAAGTCCATCATCAATATTTTATCCCTGTAACATCAATTAATAATCATCTTTATCCAAATATTCATCTTTGCACTACAGGCCAAAGATATTCATTTGTATCACCTGTCAGTCATGTTCATCTCAACACCTGTTCATCTTTGCACTACATGCCAAAGATATTCATCAAGTAATCATACATCTTTGCACTACAGGCCAAAGATATTCAGTAATATCATCATTTAGGACTGAGGATGATGAAAAATATCTTAAAAAAAACGAATCCAGTGAGACAGAAGGACAAATAGTAGGGATTCGTATAACAGTTTATCCAAGATCAATAATACTTCATAATAATCAATTGTGAAGCAGAATTCAAAAATAAAGATCAAAGCATGGATACAATCAAAGATAGTAACCATAAAAGACATCTTAGACAAAAAGGAAAAATTTTATTTTTCGGTGAATAGTACCGTATTCGTGAATAGTGCCGTATACGTGAATAGTAACGTATACGTGAATAGTAACCCCGACACAAAAAGTTCTAAATTTGATAAAAACTCATGTTGATATTTCAGCATAATGATATTGAAGAAAATAATATCATTTAAGAAGAAAATAATATCTCTTACCTCAAAATATCAGTACTTCTGGTCGAAATACCGGTATAAGGCTGAAAGAAACTTGCTCTGATGAATAGAAACTCTCAAAGTATCTCAAACTTGTTTCTGGTGTGATTTTCAATTCTAACTTAGCCCTCTATTTATAGAAAAATGTTAGCACGCCGAGGCAGACTTAACCTGCAACCTGATGGCTTTACCTGCTACTATTCCCGCCCACCATATTTGAATAAAAATCTCAGCACATTTTTTCACCAACCAAGAGTGGGGCCCACCAATTCTAAAATATTCTACCAAAATGATTAACTCCGAAAATTCAATAATTTCTGAACCAGTCATCTCGTAAAATTCATAATAAATCATACGTTCATTTTTAACGGTTCAAAATTTATGGACTTATACTCAACTTATATATGTATAACATATCCAAAAATTACCACGATCCAACGGTCGGATTAAAAATTATAACCCCCGCAAAATATCTTAAAAATTCTGATTTTTAATACCTCCATTCCGATAAAAATACTGATAAAAACCTCAACATTAACTCCTTCATTTTTAACCACAAAAATATATCCCTCATTTATATCCACATAAAATAAATATTTCTTTATCATATGAATCGATAATTAATTATTCACAAATAATATTATAGAATCACATTTATGACAACCAGGCCGTTCCCAGGAAAGAGGGGGCTTTCCAATAAGGATTTTTCTTTACTGGCGCGCAATTAGATGACCAAACCTCTCCTTAAACAGAACTTTTTAGACATTGCCAATAATGTTATCTAATAATATTATTCAAATAATATGAATTATTGATCTGATAAAGGAAAATACTGTGCAGCAACAATTATTGAAACAATAATAATATAAAATATCAACGCAGCAATTATTGAATCAATAAAATAAAATATTAAACAATAACTACTGTAACAATTATTGAGTAGTGTCTTTTTACGTAAGAATCAATAATTGGTGCAATACCGTGTGCTACTGTATTTTAACCGCCGGGTATTCCAACAGTATTAACGGTAACAACAACGTCGTTGTTTATAAACAACTTATACTTGTCGTTTCTTCATCCAATCGCTTATACTTGTACATTTCACCCATAACCAAAGTATTATATCAAATTAACCTCTTATTATTCACAATAATATTTAGAAAAAATTTGATTTTATTCATTATTAAGCTGGGGTCTTACAACCTCCCCTCCTTATGAAATTTCGTCCTCGAAATTGACGTACGTACCTGATATTTCGAAAAGGTGAGGATACCTCGCTTTCATTTCTGATTCTAACTCCCAGGTCATTTCTTCAATAGCTTGATTTCTCCACAAAATCTTTACTTGTGATATAACCTTTGTGCGTAGGACATGCTCTTTCCTATCCAAGATCTTAACAGGTACCTCCTCGTACGTTAAATCTTCAGCTATCTCGTCTGGTTCTAACTCAATAATGTAGTTCGGATCTTTAACATATTTACGAAGCATAGATATGTGAAAAATATTATGAACACGAGACATGTTTGGAGGTAATACGAGTCTATATGCCACATTTCCTATTCGCTCAAGAATCTCAAATGGACCAACAAATCTTGGATTGAGCTTTCCTCTCTTTCCAATTCTTGTAACTCCCTTCCATGGTGCAACACGTAACAATACATGATCCCCAATATTAAATTTCATGTCCTTCCAATGAAGATCCGCATAACTCTTTTGTCGATCCTGTGCCGTTTGTATACGTTGTCAAATCGTTTGGATCTTCTCTGTAGTCATGCGTACCAACTCTGGTCCCAACAATGTTGCTTCATCCACCTCGTCCCAGCATACTGGAGAACGACATTTTCTTCAATACAACGCCTCGAATGGAGCCACACCTATGCTCGCCTGATAACTGTTGTTGTAGGAGAATTCCACCAATGGTAGGTACTTATCCCAACTCCCTTTGAGATCTAGGATACAGAGTCTTAATAGATCTTCAAGAGTTTGAATAGTCCTTTCTGCAAGCTAACCCAAAATCGTGAAGTGAATCTTGGGTCACGATCCAAATTATGGATACTGGCATGCCATGCAATCTCACAATCTAGTTCACATACATACTAGCAAGACGTTCAAGGGAATAAGTCTCACGTATCGGTAAGAAATGAGCAGACTTGGTTAATCTATCAACAATAACCCAAATCGCATCTATGCCTTGAAGAAACCTTGGGAAGACCTGTAACGAAATCCATGGTAATGTGTTTCCACTTCCATTTCGAGATCTCAAGTGGTTACAATGGACCCTTTGACACTTGATGCTCCGCCTTTACACGTTGACAAGTTAAACACCTCGAGATAAACTCCGCGATCTCTCTTTGCATATTGCTCCACCAAAATGTATGTCGAAGATCGTGATACATTTTGGTACTCCCAGGATGGATTGCAAACGGTGTGTTGTGTGCCTCCATCGTTATTCTATGTTTCAAGTCAAAAACGTTAGGAACACAAAGTCTGGAGTTGACTCGAAGTATTCTTTCTTCATCGATTCTTGCTTCTGGAATAGCACCTTCTTGCACTTTCTTCTTCATACGCATCAGCTCTATGTCCGTAGCTTGAGCAGCTTTAACTTTGTCGATTAAAGTCGGTTCTACTCGTATATTTGATATCATCATGTGGGTACTTGGAGCCTTCATCTCTATCTCCATCCTTCGTAAGTCATACAAAATGGGCCTTTGTGTTAACAACATTGCACTCGTACCCGCATATGATCTTCTACTCAATGCGTCAGCTACTACGTTTACTTTTCCAAGCTGATATTGGATGGTATGATCGTAATCTTTCAACAGCTCGAGCCAACGTCGCTGCCGCATGTTGAGTTCCTTTTGAGTAAAGAAATATTTGAGGCTTTTATGGTCTGAATAAATCTTCACTTTCTCCCCATACAGGTAGTGTCTCCAGATCTTCAACACTAAAACGACTGCTGCCAACTCCAAATCATGAGTAGGATAATTCCTCTCATATTCTTTGAGTTGTCGCGAGGTATAGGCTATGACTTTCCCATGTTACATGAGAACACATCCTAACCCTTTGCCTGAAGCATCGCTGTAGATAACAAATCCATCCGAACCAGATGGTATTGTCAGAACAGGTGCCAAAATGAGTCTCCTCTTGAGTTCTTGGAAACTCTTCTCGCATTCCTCACTCCATACGAATTTTGTATCCTTCCGAGTCAGTTGAGTTAACGGAGTAGCGATTCTAGAAAATCCTTCCACGAATCTCTGATAATAACCAGTTAAGCCCAGAAAGCTACGTACTTCGGTTACTGACTTCGGTTGCTCCCAACTTTGTATGGCTTCAATCTTCGCCGGGTCGACGGATACTCCATGTTTTGACACCACATGCTCAAGGAATGCTACTTCTTCAAGCCAGAACTCGTATTTTTTCAGTTTGGCATATAGCTTGTTTTCACGAAGCCTTTGCAATATCAGCTTTAAATGGCGCTCATGATCTTCACGGCTTTTGGAATAGATGAGGATGTCATCAATAAAGACAACAACGAACTGATCCAAATATTCTTTGAATACATGGTTCATCATATCCATGAAGGCAGCAGGAGCATTAGTCAATCTAAAAGACATGACTAAGAATTCATAATGCCTGTACCGAGTTCTGTAGGCAGTCTTTAGAATATCCTCAGTTTTAATCTTCAGCTGATGATATCCAGAACGAAGATCGATCTTTGAAAAGAATTGTGCTTCTTACAACTGGTCAAACAGGTCATCAATGCGAGGTAGCGGATACCTATTCTTGATAGTGACATGATTCAATTCTCGATAGTCGATACAAAGTCGCATACTCCCGTCTTTCTTCTTTACGAATAAAATAGGAGCACCCCAAGGAGATGTACTAGGATGAATAAAATCGATGTCCAACAACTCCTGTAGTTGGACTTTTAACTCCTGAAGTTCAATAGGAGCCATTCGATATGGAGTTTTAGAAATGGGCTTTGTTCTGGGTTCAAGGTCAATAAAGAATTCAACTTCACGTTCTGGGGGTAGACCAGGAAGTTCTTCAGGAAATACATCGGGAAATTCTCTAACAATAGAAATATTATTCAAAACTGACTTGTCTCTGTTCAAATCCATAACATGGGCTAAGAAAGCTTGACATCCATTTTTCAATAAACGAATAGCTTTGTGGCTTGATATGACAGTGACTGATTTTAGTGGTTTAGTAGTTTGAATTCATATGACAGGTTGGTTAGGAATATGAAAACTAATAACCTTACGAAAACAATCAATTTTAGCATGATGAGTGGTTAACCAATCAATTCCTAAAATCACATCAAAAGTAAGTATCTTTAAAGAGATAAGATCAACAGGTAATGTGATGGTGCCAACTTGGATTAAGCAAGATTTATGAACTGTAGACATAACAAAGGTTTCACCCAACGGAGTTTCAACAGATAAGTCAAAGTTCAATTTCTCCGGAGTCAAGTTTAAACGTTGAGCACAAGCAGAAGAGATAAAAGAATGGGTAGAACCGGTATCTAGTAAAGTATAAACTTCGCAAGAATTCAAGATTAGTTTACCCGTGATCACCTCGTTCAGGTTTCTCGCGTTTTGGCCAGTCACGACAAACGCTCTTTCAAGAACCGCTGATTTTGACTTATCCAGGACAGTTTTTGGAGTCACCATCCCCGCTGAAGTTGGTTTTCCTACAGAACACTCTCGAGCTATATGATCCTCCTTTCCACAGTTATAACATACCTTGGATTGTTGTGGACAGTTTAGGCTGATATGTCCCTCTTTCCCACATTTGTAACATACGACCGGTGGTCGTTCTCCTCCCCTAGAAACAGTTGATGTTTGTGTTGACGTCTTCACGTTATCATTGTTGTACCTTCTCTTCTTGAAATCTCCTCCCGACTCTCTCTTTTTATTATCACGACCACGATTACCACCAGAGTGGTTACCGCTTTTGTCCGAATGTTTTCCTCTCTGCTGGTTTTCATTGCTTCGATGACTGTCGCCACCGGTATGACCTTAGTTGTGGTCCCTCGGTTGCACATACTCATTATCTCGCTCTAATAATTGAGCCCTGTTTACAACATCTGAATATAAAAAAAATTTATGAGAGATAAGATATTGTCGAATCTTGGGTTTTAGACCTCTCAGAAACATCATTGTCATTCGTTCCTCATTTTCGATCAAATGAGGTGCAAACCTGGATAACTCTGCAAACTTTGCCTCGTACTGGGACACCGTCATGTTGTTTTGTTCTAGTCTGATAAACTCCAGCTCCTTCATATGACGAATACTTTCAGGAAAGTACTTGTCATTGAACAGTTTTTAAAATGTTTCCCAGGACATGTTGAGTGCGTCAGGCTGGGTACGTTTCACAGACTCCCACCAGTAGTCTGCCTCACCGCGGAACATAAAAGTGGCGAATGGAACCTTCTGTTCCTCCGTGCATCCCAAGACATCGAATATCTTGGTAATTTACTTGACCCACGTTTCCGCCATGATCGGATCCGGCTTTCCCTTAAATTCTGGTGGTCCCAATTCTTTGAACTGCTTGGCTGTGACAAACCGCTCGTTGTTATCATTTCCACCTGTATTATGCACACGAGCCTCCCTCGTCTGATTTTGCATGAACTGCAAAAAGCTCCTAAACATTCCATCATTCATCGTTTGCTCGGTGACGTTGTTTACAGGAGGAATATTGCCTTCCTGTTGCACGTTCCCCTGGGTGGTGATCAAAGGTGTCTCCACGGTCTGATTTACTCCATTATTAACGTTATCAGCTGCCATTCTTAAATACTGCCATAAAACAAGGGTTAATAGTCATGTCATATATTATCCCTATACTCTGACCGACCAAATAAACACCAAATAAACTTATTCAGGTCATACTAGCGAAGGAATTCCCCGTCTCTCCCCTCCTAGTTCTTGTCTCACATCTCAGCTAGGGATCATATCCCTAAGCTCTGATACCAACTGTGACGCCCCCAAAATAGGTATACAACACCCATTCTGAGTCGCCAAATATATGGTACATAAAGCAAACAACAACTTCAATAATATAATTGTCGTGCAAAATACGACAACACATACTGTGAGTTTAAATACAAATATTGTCTTCTAGATAATATCCACACTCAAATAAGTCCTCAATACAATTATTCAAACACTATTTTATAGAAATAGTGAGGACTGCTAAAACATCTTTCTAGAACCATCACTCCATACCCCGACTAGATCCTGCTATGTTATCACCTCCTGAGAAGAAAAATGGAACAAAAAAGAAAAGGGTGAGCTCAACTAGCCCAGTAAAGAATATTATGACTAAGATAATATACAACAAATTATCATTAGTATTCAACAGGGAAAAATCTGACAGAATATAATCGACAACAAGTTTTCGATCAACAACTGCAGCGGAAACAGCAAACCATTAGAAGAGTCAAGTAGAGAATGAATTCTACTATCTTCTAAGATTTAAAAGTCCATCATTAATATTTTATCCCTGTAACATCAATTAATAATCATCTTTATCCAAATATTTATCTTTGCACTACAGGTCAAAGATATTCATTTGTATCACCTGTCAGTCATGTTCATCTCAACACCTGTTCATCTTTGCACTACAGGCCAAAGATATTCATCAAGTAATCATACATCTTTGCACTACAGGCCAAAGATATTCAGTAATATCATCATTTAGGACTGAGGATGATGAAAAATATCTTAAAGAAAACGAATCCAGTGAGACAGAATGACAAATAGTAGGGATTCGTATAACAGTTTATCCAAGATCAATAATACTTCATAATAATCAATTGTGAAGCAGAATTCAAAAATAAAGATCAAAACATGGATACAATCAAAGATAGTAACCATAATAGACATCTTGGACAAAAAGGAAAAATTTTATTTTTCGGTGAATAGTGCCGTATTCGTGAATAGTGTCGTATACGTGAATAGTAATCCCGACACAAAAAGTTCTAAATTTGATAAAAACTTATGTTGATATTTCAGCATAATGATATTGAATAAAATAATATCATTTAAGAAGAAAATAATATCCCTTACCTCAAAATATCAGTACTTCTGGTCGGAATACCGGTATAAGGCTGAAAGAAACTTGCTCTGATGAATAGAAACTCTCAAAGTATCTAAATACTCACAAAATACACTCAATAATCTAGAGAGAGAAAGAGAAAAAACTTGTTTCTGGTGTGATTTTCAATTCTAACTTAGCCCTCTATTTATAGAAAAATGTTAGCACGCCGAGGCAGACTTAACCTGCAACCTGATGGCTTTACCTGCTACTATTCCCACCCTCTTACCTGGGAACGAGGCAAAATCACACCAGAAACAAGTTTTCTCTCTTTCTCTCTCTAAATTATTGAGTATATTTTGTGAGTATTTAGATACTTGGTGAGTTGTTATTCATCAGTACAAGTTTCTTTCAGCGTCATATCCGATATCCAGTCAGAAGTGCTGCTCTTTTGAGGTAAGGGATAGTAAGGGATAGTAAGAGATTTTAAGGGTTATTATGTTTTTTTCAGTTCATAATTCTTCTGACCTTCATAAAATTCTGGAAAAATTGAAAATGATATTTTGATGAGTTTTATTGATTGTGTCCAAAAATGGTGATTTTTGGATGTATAGATTAAGAGTTATGAATTTTACGGGAAAAGACTATTTTAAAAGTAAGCGCTTATAACTCCTCGTGGTTAACTCCAAAATTGGTAAAATTTTTATTGGGAGTACATGTATATGATAGAAGTATACTTTGTAAATTTCGGAATTTTTGGATAAAAGTACAATTTTTGATAAATATCTAAATATTCGGCTGTTTTGGCCATATGAAAAATAGTAAATGAATTTTAAAAATTCTGAGAAAAATATATGTTCAATATGGGACTATATTATGCTAAATCCCAGAAAAGAAATATTTTTGGAACTGATTTGGTATTTTTCATGAAAATAGACTAGTTATGAGAAAATAAATTAAATATGTTATGTGAAGTAAAAAAATTGAAAAATAGGATTTTATGGCATGAGAATCCTATATGAGGTATATGCAGATTTTTGATGAGGGTTTTGGTTATTGATGATGAGATCTTAAGAGTTGACATTTTATGATGATTAAATGTAATAATTTGTAAAGTGTAAACAATTTAAATAAATTATTTATAAGCTTAAGAAATATTATTCTTTCAATATCATTATACCGAAATATTGGTATGTATTTTATTATGGAATTTTTACCTTTTTGTGTCGGGTTTACTATTCATGAGTTACTATTTACGAGTTAGTATTCATGAGTAACTATTCACGAGTTACTATTCACGACAAAATTAGTTTCTTTTTCTGACCAAATTATAGTTGATTTATGAATATTACTCTTAAGATTAAATCTATATTTTGATCATATTGTTTTTATAATCATATATAATATTTTTATAACCTTGATGTTAAAATTCTCTTTCACTTGAGTGTAAAGATGGGTAGATTGTTGGTATGATCATGACTATGGGTTCCCTTTGGCCAGTAGTGCAAAGTTGAATTATTGACTGGTATGATCATGACCATTGAATTTATAACTGAATATCTTTAGCTTAAGTGCAAAGGTGAAATGGTCAACACGGTTATAATTATTGTTTATATAAATTCTGAAATGATTATATATTTCTTTGAGATATTAATATATTTGGCCTGTAGTGCAAATATGAACCATTGAGGAATATCTTTGGCATGTAGTGCAAAGATGAATTGTTGACGAATATCGTTGGCCTGTAGTGCAAAGATGAATTTATTAATATGATTATGAACAAGAACTGTGATTTGGTATAACCATGATCTTTGATGTTTCAGGTAAAGACATGTGAGGAAAATTATCTTCGTCTTGGATGCGAAGAGGAATTTAGAATTACAATTATGATTATGAGTTATTCATATAATTGTGAAAACGAACTGTTGATTAATGTTACAGGGATAAAACATTATTGGTGGACTTTTAATATGGAGAAGATAATAGACTTTATGGTCTATTTGACTCTTCTAATGGTTTGCTCGTTCCGCTGCAACTATGGTTGAAAATTTTTATCATCTACATATGTTCTAAATCTCTGATTTAATTCTGTTGAAGGCTATTGATAATTTATTTATCTTTAGTCATGATATTCTTTACTGGGCTAGTTGTGCTCACCCTTCTGTTTCACAATTCTTTTCAGGTAATAAGAGTGTAGCTGGGTCGAGCGGGGGTAGCAGGAGAATAGAACGGTGGTTATCATTTAGTAGTTATATTTGGTGAATCATCTAGGGTGAAGCGAACCCAACGTTGGAAGGGTGTTTTGCCACTATCATACAAGATGTCTAATGACATACAACCTCGTGTCATCATAAGACAGGATTGTGCTCATCCACTTGCTGAGTATATTTATGAGCACTACCTATATAATCTTGGTATTTGTTTGAAGTATAATTCTCAATTAGAGACAGTGGAGATAATAATAAGTCAAGAGAAGACTCACCATTGGGAAGAATATGATAGTAATCTTCTCGTTTTTCTTTGGGGTATATTGGGTCAACCAAGGATAATTCTATGGCCATATGATATCTATCACAACCTAGAAGTATGGCCTCCCATGTACAAAGGTTTCCTTGAGCACTTTCCAAAGATTCTCATTTCTAAAACAGTTTTTGACTATACCGTTATGTAAGGTGTCATTGTGAGGTGTTGTCCACGGTTGGGACATGAGTCACATTTGGTATATATTGTATCCAAACTCACAGTCTATGTGTTGTTGTATTTCGCACGACAATTATTGTAATAAAATTGTAGTTATTTTCTATACCATGTATTTGGCGACTCAGAATAGGTTGGATGGAATGGACCTGTTTTGGGGTCGTTACATTTTGGTATCAGAGCTTAGGGATATGATCTTTGGCGGAGATCGGAAAATAGAACTAGTAGGGGAGAGATGAGTAAATCTTTCACTAGTGTGTCCTACCTAAGCTTATTTGTTGGTCAGTCATAATATCGGGATATTATGTGATATGTTTATTTGTTCAATTAGCCCTTGTTTTGAAGTTGTATTCTAGAATGATATCTGAAATACAGGAGATGAGCAATAGAGAAATCATGATGACAAGGAAGATGGAATCTGAAATGAAAACAAGGTGTTCTCAACTCTTTGAATTATCAGGTACGTAAATTTCGGGGACGAAATTTCATAAGGAGGGGAGATTGTAAGACCCCATATTTTATGAAATAAAAATATTCAATTTTTCCTATTTAGTAAATGGTTAAATTGATAAAAAGTTAAAGTTATGGGTGAAATGTGTAAATTTTACAAAATAAACAAGTGGTTATAAAATATTCATTGTTGTCGGGGAATATTCGTTTGGTCGTGGAATATTCTTTCTGTCGGGGAATATTCGTACGACGGCGCATCCATTTGTGGACCCCATAACAGAATAACTGTCGGAAGAAGAAAACAACAAAATTGAGTTTTTATAAATAACGACGTAGTTTTTACTGTTAACACTGTTGGAATACCCGGTGGTTAAAATACAGTAAGACGCGTAGTTGCACAGTAGCGCACGGTATTGCACATTATTTTTTTCAATTATTGATTCTTACGTATGAAGACACTACTCAATAATTGTTACAGTATTTACTGTTTAATATTTTATTTTATTGATTCAATAATTGCTGCGTTGATATTTTATATTATTGTTGTTTCAATAATTGTTGCTGCACAGTATTTTTTATTATCAGATCAATAATTTATATTATTTAAATAATATTATTAGATAGCATTATTGGTAATGTCTAGAAAGTTCTGTCTAAGGAGAGGTTTGGTCATCTAATTGCGCGCTAGTAAGGAGAAATCCTTATTGAAAAGTCCCTTCTTTCCTAGGAACAGCTTGGTTGTCATAAATGTGATTCTGTAATATTATTTGTGAATAATTAATTATTGATTCATATGATAAGGAAATATTTATTGTGGATATAAATAAGGGATTTATTTTTGTAGTTAAAAATGAAGGAGTTAATGTTGAGGTATTTTATCTGTATTTTTGTCGGAACGGAGGTATTGAAAATCAAATTAGGGTTTTTGAGATATTTTGCGAGGGTTATAAATTTTAATCCGACCGTTGGATCGTGGTAATTTTTAGATATGTTATACATATATAAGTTGAGTATATGTTCACAAATTTTGAACCGTTAAAAATGAAACGAATGATTTGTTATGAATTTTAAGAGTTGACTGATTTGGAAATTAGGTTTATAAATAATTTTGGTGGAAAATTCTAGAAATGGGTGAGCCCCACTTTTGGTTGTTGGGGAAGATGGCTGATTTTTGGTGGGTGGAATAGTAGCAGGTAAAGTCATCAGGTTGCAGGTTAAGTCTGCTTCGGCGTGCTAAAATTTTCCTATAAATAGAGGGCTAAGTTAGAATTGAAAATCACACCAGAAACAAGTTTTCTCTCTTTCTCTCTCTAGATTATTGAGTGTATTTTGTGAGTATTTAGATACTTGGTCAGTTGCTATTCATCAGTGTAATTTTCTTTCAGCGTCATATCCGATATCCAGTCAGAAGTGCTGCTCTTTTGAGGTAAGGGATAATAAGTGATTTTAAGGGTTATTATATTTTTTTCAGTTCATAATTCTTCTGACCTTCATAAAATTCTGGAAAAATTTAAAATGATATTTTGATGAGTTTTATTGATTGTGTCCAAAAATGGTGATTTTTGGATGTATAGATTAAGAGTTATGAATTTTACGAAAAAAAGACTATTTTAAAAGTAACCGCTTATAACTCCTTGTGGTTAACTCCAAAATTGGTGAAATTTTTATTAGGAGTACATGTATATGATAGAAGTATACTCTGTAAATTTCAGAATTTTTGGATAAAAGTATAATTTTTGATAAATATCTAAATATTCGGCTGTTTTGGCCATATGAAAAATAGTAAATGAATTTTAAAAATTCTGAGAAAAATATATGTTCAATATGGGACTATATTCTGCTAAATTCCAGAAAAGAAATATTTTTGGAACTGATTTGGTATTTTTTATAAAAATAGACTAGTTATGAGAAAATGAATTAAATATGTTATGTGAAGTAAGAAAATTAGAAAATAGGATTTTATGGCTTGAGAATTCTATATGAGGTATATACAGATTTTTGATGAGGGTTTTGGTTATTGATGATGAGATATTAAGAGTTGGCATTTTATGATGATTAAATGCATTAATTAGTAAAGTGTAAACAATTTAAATAAATTATTTATAAGCTTAAGAAATATTATTCTTTCAATATCATTATACCGAAATATTGATATGTATTTTATTGTGGAATTTCTACCTTTTTGTATCGGGTTTACTATTCATGAGTTACTATTCACGAGTTACTATTCACGACAAAATTAGTTTCTTTTTCTGACCAAATTATAGTTGATTTATGAATATTACTCTTAAGATTAAATCTATATTTTGATCATATTATTTTTATTATCATATATAACATTTTTATAACCCTGATGTTAAAATTCTCTTTCACTTGAGTGTAAAGATGGGTAGACTATTGGTATGATCATGACTATGAGTTCCCTTTGGCCAGTAGTGCAAAGTTGAATTGTTGACTGGTATGATCATGACCATTAAATTTATAACTGAATATCTTTAGCTTAAGTGCAAAAGTGAAATGATCAACATGGTTATAATTATTGTTTATATAAATTCTGAAATGATTATATATTTCTTTGAGATATTAATATATTTGGCCTGTAGTGCAAATATGAACCGTTGAGGAATATCTTTGGCATGTAGTGCAAAGATGAATTGTTGATGAATATCTTTGGCCCGTAGTGCAAAGATGACTTTTTGTTGAATATCTTTGGCCAGTAGTGCAAAGATGAACTGTTGACGAATATCGTTGGCCTGTAGTGCAAAGATGAATTTATTAATATGATTATGAACAGCAACTGTGATTTGGTATAACCATGATCTTTGATGTTTCAAGTAAAGACATGTGAGGAAAATTATCTTCGTCCTGGATGCAAAGAGGAATTTAGAATTACAATTATGATTATGAGTTATTCATATAATTGTGAAAAGAAACTGTTGATTAATATTACAGGGATAAAACATTATTGGTGAACTTTTAATGTGGAGAAGATAATAGACTTTATGTCTATTTGACTCTTCTAATGGTTTACTCGTTCCGCTGCAACTATGGTTGAAATTTTTTATCATCTACCATATGTTCTAAATCTCTGATTTAATTCTGTTGAAGGCTATTGATAATTTATTTATCTTTAGTCATGATATTCTTTAATGGGCTAGTTGTGCTCAAGGAAACCTTCATACATGGGAGGCCATGCGTCTAAGTTATGATAGATATCATATGGCCACAGAATTATCCTTGGTTGACCCAATAGACCCCAAAGAAAAACAAGAAGTTTACTATCATATTCTTCCCAATGGTGAGTCTTCTCTTGACATATCATTATCTCAACTGTCTCTAATTGAAAATTATACTTCAAACAAACACCAAGATTATATAGGTAGTGCTCGTAAAGATACTCAGCAAGTGGATGAGCACAACCCTGTCTTATGATGACACGAGGTTGTATGTCATTAGACATCTTGTATGATAGTGACAAAACACCCTTCCAACGTTGGGTTCGCCTCACCCTATTTTTTTCACCAAATATAACTACTAAACGATGACCACCGTTCTATTCCCTTGTTACCCCCGCTCGACCCAGCAACACTCTTATTACCTGAAAGGAATTGTGAAATAAAAGGGTGAGCACAACTAGCCCAGTAAAGAATATCATGACTAAAGATAATTAAATTATCAATAGCCTTCGTTAGAAATAAATCAGAGATTTTGAACATATGGTAGATGATAAAATTTTTCAACCATAGTTGCAGCGGAACGAGCAATCCATTAGAAGAGTCAAATAGACTATAAAGTCTATTATCTTCTCCATGTTAAGAGTCCACCAACAATGTTTTATCCATGTAACATCAATCAACAATTCATGTCCACAATCACATGTATAACTCATAATCGTAATTGTTGTTCTAAATTCCTTTTCTCATCCAGGACAAAGATAATTTTCATCACCTGAAACATCAAAGATCATGGTTATACCAAATCACAGTTCCTGTTCATATTGATATGTATTTTATTATGGAATTTCTACCTTTTTGTGTCGGGTTTACTATTCATAAATTACTATTCACGAGTTACTATTCACGAGTTACTATTTATGAGTTACTATTCACGACAAAATTGGTTTCTTTTTCTAACTAAATTATAGTTGATTTATGAATATTGCTCTTGAAATTAAATCCATGTTTTGATTATATTGTTTTTATTATCATATATAACATTTTTATAACCTTGATGTTGAAATTCTCTTTCGCTTGAGTGTAAAGATGGGTAAATTATTGGTATGATCATGACTATAGGTTCTCTTTGGCCAATAGTGCAAAGTTAAATTGTTGACTGGTATGATCATGACCATTGAATTTATAATTGAATATCTTTAGCTTAAGTGCAAAGGTGAAATGATCAACATGGTTATAATTATTGTTTATATAAATTCTGAAATGATTATATATTTCTTTGAGATATTAATATATTTGGCCTGTAGTACAAACATGAACTGTTGATGAATATATTTGGCATGTAGTGTAAATATGAACTGTTGAGGAATATCTTTGGCCTGTAGTGCAAAGATGAATTGTTGATGAATATCTTTGACCGTAGTGCAAAGATGAATTATTGATGAATATCTTTGGCCTGTAGTGCAAAGATGAACTGTTGTTGAATATCTTTGGCCTGTAGTGCAAAGATGGTCTGTTGATGAATATCTTTGGTCTGTAGTGCAAAGATGAACTGTTGTTGAATATCTTTGGCCATAGTGCAAAGATGGATTTATTAGTATGATTATGAACAGGAACTGTGATTTGGTATAACCATGATCATTAATGTTTCGGGTAAAGACAGGTGATAAAAATATTCTTCGTCCTGGGTGCGAAAAAAATTTAGAATCACAATTATGATCATGAGTTATTCATATGATTGTGGAAAGGAACTGTTGAGTGATGTTACAGGGATAAAACATTGTTGGTGGATTTTTAACATGGAGAAGATAATAGACTTTGCAGTCTATTTAACTCTTCTAATGGATTGCTCGTTCCACTGCAACTATGGTTGAAATTTTTTATCATCTATCATATGTTCTAAATCTCTGATTTATTACTGATAAAGACTATTGGTAATTTATTTATCTTTAGTCATGATATTCTTTACTGGGCTAGTTGTGCTCACCCTTCTGTTCACAATTCCTTTCAGGTAATAAGAGTGTATCTGGGTCGAGCGGGGGTAACAGGGGAATAGAACGGTGGTCATCATTTAGGAGTTGTATTTGGTGAATCATCTTAGGTGAAGTGAACCCAACATTGGAAGGGTGTTTTGCCACTATCATACAAGATGTCTAATGACATACAACCTCGTGTCATCATAAGACAGGATTGTGCTCATCCACTTGCTGAGTATATTTACGAGCACTACCTATATAATCTTGGTGTTTGTTTGAAGTATAATTCTCAATTAGAATATGATAGTAATCTTCTCGTTTTTCTTTGGGGTATATTGGGTCAACCAAAGATAATTCTATGGCCATATGATATCTATCACAACCTAGAAGCATGGCCTCCCATGTACAAAGGTTTCCTTGAGCACTTCCCAAAGATTCTCATTTCTAAAACAGTTTTTGACTATACCTTTATGTAAGGTGTCATTGTGAGGTGTTGTCCACGGTTGGGACATGAGTCACATTTGGTATATATTGTATCCAAACTCACAGCCTATGTGTTGTTGTATTTTGTACGATAATTATTGTAATAAAGTTGTAGTTATTTTCTATAACATGTATTTGGAGACTCAGAATAGATTGGATGGAATGGACCTGTTTTAGGGTCGTTACATTTTGGTATCAGAGCTTAGGGATATGGTCTCTGGCGGAGATCAGGAAATATAACCAGGAGAGGAGAGATGAGTAAATCCTTCGCTAGTGTGTCCTACCTAAGCTTATTTGTTGGTCAGTCATAATATCGGGATATTATGTGATATGTTAATTTATTCAATTAACCCTTGTTTCGAAGCTGTATTCTAGAATGATATCTGAAATACAGGAGATGAGCAATGGAGAAATCATGATGACAGGGAAGATGGAATCTGAAATGAAAGCAAGGTATTCTCAACTTTTTGAATTACCAGGTACGTAAATTTCGAGGACGAAATTTCATAAGGAGGGGAGATTGTAAGACCCCAAATTTTATGAAATAAAATTATTCAATTTTTCTATTTAGTAAATGGTTAAATTGATAAAAAGTTAAAGTTAAGGGTGATATATAAATTTTTTTCAAAATACACAAGTGGTTATAAAATATTCATTATTGTCGGGGAATATTGGTTTGGTCGTGGAATATTCTTTCTGTCGGGGAATATTCGTACGATGGCGCAGCCATTTGTGGGCCCCATAATAGAATAACTGTCGAATAAAGAAAACGACAAATTTTAGTTTTTACAAATAACGACGTAGTTGTTACAGTTAATACTGTTGGAATACCCAGTGGTTAAAATACAGTAGCACACGGTATTGCACTAATTATTGATTCTTACGTAAGAAGGCAATACTCAATAATTGTTACAGTAGTTATTGTTTAATATTTTATTTTATTGATTCAATAATTGCTGCGTTGATATTTTATATTATTGTTGTTTCAATAATTGTTGTTGCACAGTATTTTCCTTTATCAGATCAATAATTCATATTATTTGAATAATATTATTAGATAACATTATTGGCAATGTCTAGAAAGTTCTGTCTAAGGAGAGGTTTGGTCATTTAATTGCGCGCCAGTAAGGAGAAATCCTTATTAGAAAGCCCCCTCTTTCCTTGGAACGGCCTGGTTGTCATAAATGTGATTCTGCAATATTATTTGTGAATAATTAATTATTGATTCATATGATAAGGAAATATTTATTTTATGTGGATATAAATGAGGGATATATTTTTGTGGTTAAAAATGAAGGAGTTAATGTTGAGGTTTTTATCAGTATTTTTGTCAGAATGGAGGTATTAAAAATCAGGATTTTTGAGATATTTTGCGAGGGTTATAATTTTTAATCCGACCGTTGGATCGTGGTAATTTTTGGATATGTTATTCATATATAAGTTGAGTATATGTCCACAAATTGTGAACCGTTAAAAATAAACGTATGATTTATTATGAATTTTACGAGATGACTGGTTCAGAAATTGTTGAATTGTCGGAGTTAATCATTTTGGTGGAAAATTCTAGAATTGGTGTGCCCCACTCTTGGTTGGTGAAGAAATGTGCTGAGATTTTTATTCAAATGTGGTGGGTGAGAATAGTAGCAGGTAAAGCCATCAGGTTGCAGGTTAAGTCTGCTTCGGCGTGCTAACATTTTCTTATAAATAGAGGGCTAAGTTAGAATTGAAAATCACACCAGAAACAAGTTTTCTCTGTTTCTCTCTCTAGATTATTGAGTGTATTTTGTGAGTATTTAGACACTTTGAGAGTTTCTATTCATCAGAGCAAGTTTCTTTCAGCCTTATACCGGTATCCCGACCAGAAGTACTTATATTTTGAGGTAAGGGATATTATTTTCTTCTTAAATGATATTATTTTCTTCAATATCATTATGCTGAAATATCAACACGAGTTTTTATCAAATTTGAAAATTTTTGTGTCGGGGTTACTATTCACGTATACGGCACTATTCACGAATACGACACTATTCACCGAAAAATAAAATTTTTTCTTTTTGTCCAAGATGTCTATTATGGTTACTATCTTTGATTGTATCCATGTTTTGATCTTTATTTTTGAATTCTGCTTCACAATCGACTATTATGAAGTATTATTGATCTTGGATAAACTGTTATACGAATCCCTACTATTTGTCCTTCTGTCTCACTGGATTCGTTTTCTTTAAGATATTTTTCATCATCCTCAGTCCTAAATGATGATATTACTGAATATCTTTGGCCTGTAGTGCAAAGATGTATGATTACTTGATGAATATCTTTGGCCTGTAGTGCAAAGATGAACAGGTGTTGAGATGAACATGACTGACAGGTGATACAAATGAATATCTTTGGCCTGTAGTGCAAAGATGAATATTTGGATAAAGATGATTATTAATTGATGTTACAGGGATAAAATATTGATGATGGACTTTTAAATCTTAGAAGATAGTAGAATTCATTCTCTACTTGACTCTTCTAATGGTTTGCTGTTTCCGCTGCAGTTGTTGATCTAAAACTTGTTGTCGATTATATTCTATCAGATTTTTCCCTGTTGAATACTAATGATAATTTGTTGTATATTATCTTAGTCATAATATTCTTTACTGGGCTAGTTGAGCTCACCCTTTTCCTTTTTGTTCCATTTTTCTTCTCAGGAGGTGAGAACATTGCAGGATCTAGTCGGGGTATGGAGTGATGGTTCTAGAAAGATGTTTTAGCAGTCCTCACTATTTCTGTAAAATAGTGTTTGAATAATTGTATTGAGTACTTATTTGAGTGTGGATATTGTCTAGAAGATAATATTTGTATTTAAACTCACAGTATGTGTTGTCGTATTTTGCACGACAATTGTATTATTAAAGTTGTAGTTTGCTTTCTGTACCATGTATTTGGCGACTCAGAATGGGTGTTGTATACCTATTTTGGGGGCGTCACAGTTGGTATTAGAGCTTAGGGATATGATCCCTGGCTGAGATGTGAGACAAGAACTAGGAGGGAGAGACGAGGAATTCCTTCGCTAGTATGACCTGACTAAGTTTATTTGGTGTTTATTTGGTCGGTCAGAGTATAGGGATAATATATGACATGACTATTAACCCTTGTTTTATGGCAGTATTTAAGAATGACAGCTGAGAACGTTAATAATGGAGTAAATCAAACCGTGGAGACACCTTTGATCACCACCCAGGGGAACGTGCAATAGGAAGGCAATATTCCTCATGTAAACAACGTTACCGAGCAAACGACGAATGATGGAATGTTTAGGAGCTTTTTGCAGTTCATGCAAAATCAGACGAGGGAGACTCGTGTGAAGAATACAGGTGGAAATGATAACAACGCGCGGTTTGTCACAGCCAAGCAGTTCAAAGAATTGGGACCACCAAAATTTAAAAGCCGGATCCGATTATGGTGGAAACGTGGGTCAAGCAAATTACCAAGATATTCGATGTCCTGGGATGCACGGAGGAACAGAAGGTTCCATTCGCCACTTTTATGTTCCGCGGTGAGGCAGACTACTGGTGGGAGTCTGTGAAGCGTACCCAGCCTGACGCACTCAACATGTCCTGGGAAACATTTCAAAAATTGTTCAATGACAAGTACTTTCTTAAAAGTATTCATCATATGAAGGAGGTGGAGTTTATCAGACTGGAACAAAACAACATGACGGTGTCCCAGTACGAGGCGAAGTTTGCAGAGTTATCCAGGTTTGCACCTCATTTGGTTGAAAATGAGGAACGAATGACAAGGATGTTTCTGAGAGGTCTAAAACCCGAGATTCAACAATATCTTATCTCTCATAAATTTTTTTTATATTCAGATGTTGTAAACAGGGCTCAATTATTAGAGCGAGATAATGAGTATGTGCAACCGAGGGACCACAACCAGGGTCATACCGGTGGCGGCAGTCATCGAAGCAATGAAAACCAGCATGGAGGAAAACATTCAGACAAAAGCAGTAACCACTCTGGTGGTAATCGTGGTCGTGATAATAAAAGGAGCGAGTCGGGAGGAGATTTCAAGAAGAGAAGGTACAACAATGATAACGTGAAGACGTCAGCACAAACATCAACTGTTTCTAGGGGAGGAGAACGACCACCGGTCGTATGTTACAAATGTGGGAAAGAGGGACATATCAGCCCAAACTGCCCACAACAATCTAAGGTATGTTATAACTGTGGAAAGGAGGGTCATATAGCTCGAGAGTGTTCTGTAGTAAAACCAAGTTCAGCGGGGATGGTGACTCCAAAAGCTGTCCCGGATAAGTCAAAATCAGCGGTTCCTAGAAGAGCGTTTGTCGTGACTGGCCAAAATGCGAGAAACCCAAACGAGGTGATCACGGGTAGGCTAATCTTGAATTCTTACGAAGTTTATACTTTACTAGATACCGGTTCTACCCATTCTTTTATCTCTCCTGCTTGTGCTCAACGTTTAAACTTGACTCCGGAGAAATTGGACTTTGACTTATCTGTTGAAACTCCGTTGGGTGAAACCTTCGTTACATCTACAGTTTATAAATCTTGCATGATCCAAGTTGGCACTATCACATTACCTGTTGATCTTATCTCTTTAAAGATACTTGCTTTTGATGTGATTTTAGGAATTGATTGGTTAACCACTCATCATGCTAAAATTGATTGTTTTCGTAAGGTTGTTAGTTTTCATATTCCTAACCAACCTGTCATACGAATTCAAACTACTAAACCACTAAAATCAGTTACTGTCATATCAAGCCACAAAGCTATTCGTTTATTGAAAAACGGATGTCAAGCTTTCTTAGCCCATGTTATGGATTTGAACAAAGATAAGTCAGATTTGAATAATATTTTTATTGTTAGAGAATTTCCCGATGTATTTCCTGAAGAACTTCCTGGTCTACCCCCAGAATGTGAAGTTGAATTCTTTATTGACCTTGAACCCGGTACAAAGCCCATTTCTAAAACCCCATATCGAATGGCTCCTATTGAACTTCAGGAGTTAAAAGTCCAACTACAGGAGTTGTTGGACATCGATTTTATTCGTCCTAGTACATCTCCTTGGGGTGCTCATGTGTTATTCGTAAAGAAGAAAGGCAGGAGTATGCGACTTTGTATCGACTATCGAGAATTGAATCATGTCATTATCAAGAATAGGTATCCGCTACCTCGCATTGATGACCTGTTTGACCAGTTGCAAGGAGCACAATTCTTTTCAAAGATCGATCTTCGTTCTGGATATCATCAGCTGAAGATTAAAACTGAGGATATTCCAAAGACTGCCTTCAGAACTCGGTACGGGCATTATGAATTCTTAGTAATGTCTTTTGGATTGACTAATGCTCCAGCTGCCTTCATGGATATGATGAACCGTGTATTCAAAGAATATTTAGATCAGTTCGTTGTTGTCTTTATTGATGACATCCTCATCTATTCCAAAAGCCGTGAAGATCATGAGCGCCATTTGAAGCTGATATTGCAAAGGTTTCGTGAAAACAAGCTATATGCCAAACTGAAGAAATGCGAGTTCTGGCTTGAGGAAGTAGCATTCCTAGGGCACGTGGTGTCAAAATATGGAGTATCTGTCGACCCGGCGAAGATTGAAGCCATACAAAGTTGGGAACAACCGAAGTCGGTAACCAAAGTACGTAGCTTTCTGGGCTTAGCTGGTTATTATCAGAGATTCGTGGAAGGATTTTCTCGAATCGCTACTCCGTTAACTCAGCTGACTCGGAAAGATATAAAATTCGTATGGAGTGAGGAATGCGAGAAGAGTTTCCAAGAACTCAAGAGGAGACTCATTTCGGCACCTGTTCTGACAATACCATCTGGTTCGGATGGATTTGTTATCTACAGCGATGCTTCAGGCAAAGGGTTAGGATGTGTTCTCATGCAACATGGGAAAGTCATAGCCTATGCCTCGCGACAACTCAAAGAATGTGAGAGAAATTATCCTACTCATGATTTGGAGTTGGCAGCAGTCGTTTTCGCGTTGAAGATTTGGAGACACTACCTATATGGGGAGAAAGTGAAGATTTATTCAGACCATAAAAGCCTCAAATATTTCTTCACTCAAAAGGAACTCAACATGCGGCAGCGACGTTGGCTCGAGCTGTTGAAAGATTACATCATACCATCCAATATCATCCTGAAAAAGCAAACGTAGTAGCTGACGCATTGAGTAGAAGATCATATGCGGGTACGAGTGCAATGTTGTTAACACAAAGGCCCATTTTGTATGATTTGCAAAGGATGGAGATAGAGATGGAGGCTCCAAGTACCCACATGATGATATCAAATATACGAGTAGAACCGACTTTAATTGATAAAGTTAAAGCCGCTCAAGCTACGACATAGAGCTGATGCGTATGAAGAAGAAAGTGCAAGAAGATGCTATTCCTGAAGCAAGAATCGATGAAGAAGGAATACTTCGAGTCAACTCCAGACTTGTGTTCCTAACGATTTTGACTTGAAACATAGAATAATGATGGAGGCACACAACACACCGTTTGCAATCCATCCTAGGAGTACCAAAATGTATCACGATCTTCGACATACATTTTGGTGGAGCAATATAAAAAGAGAGATCGCGGAGTTTATCTCGAGGTGTTTAACTTGTCAACGTGTAAAGACGGAGCATCAAGTGCCAAAGGGTCCATTGCAACCACTTGATATCCCGAAATGGAAGTGGGAACACATTACCATGGATTTCGTTACAGGTCTTCCCAAGGTTTCTCAAGGCATAGATGCGATTTGGGTTATTGTTGATAGATTAACCAAGTCTGCTCATTTCTTACCGATACGTGAGCAAGGGCGGAGCCAGAATTAAATTTTCTACTGGCTACCATAAACACACACGGCACACGGAATGCTCATACGGAGAGCTCCACCGAGTAATTATGCTCATTTTCCATTATTATAGACACTGGTTAAGTTCACAATTAACTGATCAAGCCAATAATATATGTACAGAGTAACAGATCTATAGCCTTGAAGACAGTTAAAAAATTAAAAATCAGACAACATACCTGTGGCTCAGGTATGCCTGTTCTGTTCTCATACTTGTTGTAGTGATATTTCCATAGACTGAAGTTAAATATTCCTTATTACATGAACCTGCCAAAGGAGAAACGAGGAAATGTATGTAGAAAGTAAATTGGCTCATGCAAGATAGAGGAGTATTGTTTTCTGCAGTACCTGAGTGAAGTCCAATACTGCAGACTATAATAATCAGTACCAAAATATAAACAGAGTTCATGATGATCTTGAGTGGAAAAATAACCCAATTTTTTTTAGTATTTTCAAAGTCTTTTAGTTTGGCTCCTCATGAATCTCCTATCCTTGTTAAGTCTATCTCTCTCACACACACACACACACACACACTCTTCCATTTTATAGATACTGAATAATTGTGTTGGACAAGACCAAAAAGGATAATTAATGCAGAATAGCAGAAAGCTGTGTAATATCAAGTCTCAGCTGTATTTTACAGCCTTGCAAGTAGTAGAATTTAAAGGGGGCTGTACTTTGTTATCACTCGAGGCACGGAGCTCAATTTTGCATTACTTAATCCAAAAATGCTGCTGCTGCTTTCTTTTTTTCCAACTATTCTTCTTGATTAGCTCAATTGTGTTTTCTAGTTTATAATTTCTCAATACCAATTTATTATTTCTCAAATTCTACCTAGACAAATTTGAAATTAAAATTAGAAATTAGTCAAATTACTTACCAAAGTTCAAAGCAATGGAGGCTAGAGCAGACGACGGGCGGAGTAAGTGGCGGCAGGGCAGAGGCAGGCAGGCAGCGGCAAGAGGGGAGAGGTCAGAGGCGCTGGAGAGGTGGAATGAAAAGAGGGAGAGCAACAAATTTGAGGGAGTAAAGCTGTGAACTCTGACCTAATAAAAAAAACTTTTTTTTTTAAATTTTTTTAATGAAACAACGTCGTTTCATATTATTTAAAAAAAAAAATTTACAACAGATTTGTGCAGAGTGGGCGTCAGAGAAGAAGAGTGAAGAACCAATCTGGCTGCCGTTTATTGGCTTGATCAGATTTGCCTCTGGCTGGGCTAAGATGTATAAGTAAAAAAAAAATTATGTTGACCCGGGCTACAGCCCAACCCAACCCCTACATGGCTCCACCCCTGTACGTGAGACTTATTTTCTTGAACGTCTTGCTAGTATATATGTGAACGAGATTGTGAGATTGCATGGCATGCCAGTATCCATAGTTTCGGATCGTGACCCAAGATTCACTTCACGATTTTGGGTTAGCTTGCAGAAAGCTATGTGCACGGATTTACGATTCAGTTCGGCAATACCATCCTCAAATGGACGGACAATCAGAGAGGACTATTCAAACTCTTGAAGATCTATTAAGACTCTGTGTCCTAGATCTCAAAGGGAGTTGGGATAAGTACCTACCATTGGTAGAATTCTCCTACAACAACAGTTATCAGGCGAGCATAGGTGTGGCTCCATTCGAGGCGTTGTATGGAAGAAAATGTCGTTCTCCAGTATGCTGGGACGAGGTGGGTGAAGCAACATTGTTGGGACCAGAGTTGGTACGCATGACTACAGAGAAGATCCAAACGATTCGACAACGTATACAAATGGCACAGGATTGACAAAATAGTTATGCGGATCTTCATCGGAAGGACGTGGAATTTAATATTGGGGATCATATATTGTTACGTGTTGCACCATGGAAGGGAGTTACAAGATTTGGGAAGAGAGGAAAGCTCGATCCAAGATTTGTTGGTCCATTTGAGATTCTTGAGCGAATAGAAAATGTGACATATAGACTCGCATTACCTCCAAGCATGTCTCGTATTCATAATGTTTTTCATATATCTATGCTTCGTAAATATGTTAAAGACCCGATCCACATTATTGAGTTAGAACCAGACGACATAGCTGAAGATTAACGTACGAGGAGGTACCTGTTAAGATCTTGGATAGGAAAGAGCATGTCCTACGCACAAAGGTTATACCACAAGTTAAGGTTTGTGGAGAAACCATGCTATTGAAGAAATGGCATGTGAGTTGGAATCAGAAATGAAAGTGAGGTATCCTCACCTTTTCGAAATATCAGGTACGTACGTCAATTTCGAGGACGAAATTTCATAAGGAGGGGAGGTTGTAAGACCCCAGCTTATTAATGAATAAAATCAAATTTTCTCTAAATATTATTGTGAATAATAAGGGGTTAATTTGATATAAATACTTTGGTTATGGGTGAAATGTGCAAATTTTGCAAAATAAGCAAGTGGTTATAAAATATTCATTTTGTCGGGGAATATTTGTTTGGAATATTCTTGCTATTGGGGAATATTCGTACGACGGCGCAGCTTTGTGTGGCCCCATAACGGAAAGCGATTGGATGAAGAAAATGACAAGTATAAGTTGTTTATAAACAACGACGTTGTTGTTACCGTTAATACTGTTAGAATACCCGGTGGTTAAAATACAGTAGCACACGGTATTGCACCAATTATTGATTCTTATGTAAGAAGGCACTACTCAAAAATTGTTACAGTAGTTATTATTCAATATTTTATTTTATTGATTCAATAATTGCTGCGTTGATATTTATATATATTGTTGTTTCAATAATTGTTGCTGCACAGTATTTTCCTTTATCAGATCAATAATTCATATTATTTGAATAATATTATTAGATAACATTATTGGCAATGTCTAGAAAGTTCTGTCTAAGAAGAAGTTTGGTCATCTAATTACGCGCCAGTAAGGAGAAATCATTATTGAAAAGCCCCCTCTTTCCTGGGAACGGCCTGGTTGTCATAAATGTGATTCTGTAATATTATTTGTGAATAATTAATTATTGATTCATATGATAAGGAAATATTTTTTTATGTGGATATAAATGAGGATATATTTTTGTGGTTAAAAATGAAGGAGTTATGTTGAGATTTTTATCAGTATTTTTGTCGGAATGGAGGTATTAAAAATCAGGATTTTTGAGATATTTTGCGGGGGTTATAATTTTTTAATCCGACCGTTGGATCATGGTAAATTTTTGGATATGTTATACATATATAAGTTTTGAGTATATGTCCTCAAATGTTGCACCGTTAAAAATGAACGATGATTTATTATGAATTTACGAGATGACTGTTCAGAAATTATTGAATTTCGGAGTTAATCATTTTGGTGGAAAATTCTAGAATTGGTGTGCCCCACTCTTGGTTGGTGAAGAAAAATGCTGATATTTTTTATTCAAATGTGGTGGGTGGAAATAGTAAGCAAAAGCCATCAGGTTGCAGGTTAAGTCTTCTTCGGCGTGCTAACATTTTCCTATAAATAAGGGCTAAGTTAGAATTGAAAATCACACCAGAAACAAGTTTTCTCTCTTTCTCTCTCTAGATTATTGAGTGTATTTTGTGAGTATTTTAGATACTTTGAGAGTTTTCTATTCATCATAGTAAGTTTCTTTCAGCCTTATATCGGTATTCCGACCAGAAGTACTGATATTTGAGGTAAAGGGATATTATTTTCTTTTCTTAAATGATATTATTTTCTTCAATATCATTATGCTGAAATATTAACATGAGTTTTTATCAAATTTAAAACTTTTTGTGTCGGTGTTACTATTCACGTATACGTTACTATTCACGTATACTGCACTATTCACGTATACGGCACTATTCCACGAATACGACACTATTCACCGAAAAATAAAATTTTCTCTTTTGTCCAAGATGTCTATTATGGTTACTATCTTTGATTGTATCTATATTTGATCTTTTATTTTTGAATTCTGCTTAACAATTGATTATTATGAAGTATTATTGATCTTGGATAAACTTTTAATACGAATCCCTACTATTTGTTCCTTCTGTCTCACTGGATTCGTTCTCTTTAAGATATTTTTTATCATCTTTAGTCCTAAATGATGATATTACTGAATATCTTTGGCCAGTAGTACAAAGATGTATGATTACTTGATAAATATATTTGGCCTATAGTGTAAAGATGAACAGGTGTTGAGATGAACATGACTGACATGTGATACAAATGAATATCTTTGGCCTGTAGTGCAAAGATGAATATTTGGATAAAGATGATTATTAATTGATGTTACAGGGATAAAATATTGATGATGGACTTTTAAAAATCTTAGAAGATAGTAGAATTCATTCTCTACTTGACTCTTTTAATGGTTTGCTATTTCGCTGCAGTTGTTGATCTAAATCTTGTTGTCGATTATATTCTATCAGATTTTCCCCTGTTGAATACTAATGATAAATTGTTTTTTATAATATCTTAATCATAATATTCTTTACTGGGCTAGTTGAGCTCACCCTTTTCCTTTTTGTTCCATTTTTTTTTCCCAATGGTGAGTCTTTCTCTTGACTTATCATTATCTCCACTCTCTAATTGAGAATTAAACTTCAAACAAAAACACCAAGATTATATAGGAAGTGCTTGTAAAATACTCAGCAAGTGGATGAGCACAATCCAATCTTATGATGACACGAGGTTGTATGTCATTAGACATCTTGTATGATAGTGGGCAAAACACCCCTTCCAACGTTGGGTTTCGCTTCACCCTAGATGATTCACCAAATATACTAGAACTACAAATGATGACCACCGTTCTATTTCCCCTGTTACCCCCCGCTCGACCCAGCTACACTCTTATTACCTGAAAGGAAATTGTGAAACACAAAGGGTGAGCACAAATATCCAAGTAAAGAATATCATGACTAAAGATAAATAAGTTATCAATAGCCTTCAACAGAATTAAATCAGAGATTTAGAACATATGATAGATGATAAAAATTTCAACCATAGTATTGCAGCGGAACGAGCAATCCATTAGAAGAGTCAAATAAACTATAAAGTCTATTATCTTCTCCATATTAAAAATTTTACCAACAATATTTTATCCCTGTAACATCAATCAACAATTCTGGTTCACAATCATATGAATAACTCGTAATCATAGTTGTAGTTCTACATTCCTCTTCTCATCCAGAACGAAGATAATTTTCCTCACATGTCATTTACCTGAAACATCAAAGATCATGGTTATAACCAATCACAGTTCCTGTTCATAATCATATTAATAAATTCATCTTTTGCACTACAGGCCAACGATATTCGTCAACAGTTCATCTTTGCACTACTGGCCAAAGATATTCAACAACAAGTCATCTTTGCACTACGGGCCAAAGATAATTCATCAACAATTCATCTTTGCACTACATGCCAAAGATATTCCTCAACTGTACAATTTTGCACTATAGGCCAAATATATTAATATCTCAAAGAAAAATATAATCATTTCAGATTTATATAAACAATAATTATAACCAAGTTGATCATTTCACCTTTGCACTTAAGCTAAATATATTCAGTTATAAATTCCAATGGTCATGATCATACCAGTCAACAATTCAACTTTGCACTACTGGCCAAAGGGAACCCATAGTCATGATCATACCAACCATCTACCCATCTTTACACTCAAGTGAAAGAGAATTCAACATCAGGGTTATAAAAATATTATATATGATAATAAAAACAATATGATCAAAATATAGATTTAATCTTAAGAGTAATATTCCATAAATTAACTATAATTTGGTCAGAAAAAGAAACTAATTTTCGTGAATTGTAACTCGTGAATACTAACTCATGAATAGATAACCGTGAATAGTAACTCGTGAATAGTAATCTCGATACAAAAAGATAAAAATTTCACAATAAAAAACATACCAATATTTGGGTATAAAGATATTGAAAGAATAATATTTCTTAAGCTTATAATAATTTATTTAAATTGTTTACACTTACTAATTAATGCATTTAAACATCATAAAATGCCAACTCTTAAGATTTAATAACCAATAACCAAAATCCTCATAAAAAATCTGCATATACCTCATATAGGATTCTTAAGCCATAAA